>SKCR01007806.1:0-255274 GCA_019454045.1 Zanthoxylum bungeanum
ACAACACAATGATCTGTACAAATAGTGACGCTATGGGTCATAATTGTCCAACATTTACTTGCTCACGGATCTAGGTTTGGCTATTCGGAACTTCCATATCTTTTATGATACTTTGGGTTTACTAGAAACTCCACTAAGTAATCATGATCTTTACTTCTCTTTTTTTCTGAATATTTTTCCCTATTTGGGGGATTGCTATCTATAAGAGATGCTTATGCCTATTGGTTTACCTGGTGTAGTTTTCTGATGGAAAAGGAATCTTAGTATGAAAGAAAAATTTTTCTCAGGTTCACTCAACATTTTACTCTGCTCAAGCTTGCTATATGTCTTTACTACCATAAATTTTGGTGTTTCTTTATCATCTCATTCTACACTTCTATCTTTTACTACCTCTGACTTCTTTAAAACCATTTATACCTTATCCTTTGCCTTTCTTATAGATTTTTCTTTATCATCTACTTCTGGTCTTTCCCAATTACTGCATAGTTACTTGAACATCTAGGTATCTTTCCTATTTTTCCTTATAGATTTCTCTTTCTTTTTTTTTCTACTTTCTTTGGGTGGGTGTCCTTAGAACTTTACTATTTCTTATGTCCCTTTACTTTTTTATCTCTGGCTGTTTAAGCTTCTATGCATTTTTTTATAACTTTCTATTCCCACTCCACTAAGTAACTATCCTTAGTACTTGTATTTCATAGGTTCGTAGCTCAATTTAATCTTGAATAATCACGGAATGATTCGTAACTAGAGTGAGAATTAGGGTTACTTATTGGGAAGCAACTTAGATAGCCTTGGGCATGCTTACTAATCTGTCTATGGAGCTTGAGGATGTACTCGAGGATCGAATACTGGAGAGGTAGTGCCTTGTATACGGGTATCCCGGACATACTGCGTATAATATACCCCAACACTTGCCCACTGTAGTCACTAACTCCCTATAACTTGCACTGATACCATCTTTGTAAATTCCCAATCTGAGAGATGCTACCGATAAGAGATAGACCGTACTATCCCCATAAGCCTCTAACTTCTGACATCTGCAATTCTCATCTCATATATAAACTTATGCATTGGTCCATAGCCCAACTCGTCGACCATGTACGCATAATACTCTTAATACTAAGTGTAGGCATTGCATTTTTGCATATCAGCCCGATGATGAGTCTCGCATGGAGGCACTACCTCTTTATTCATGAAAGTCACGGGAAACGAACGTTGGAAGGGTAAAGTTGGAAAATAGAATTTTGTTGGATTTTATCTGAGTTGTTTAGCTTCGGCTGCTTGTTGGACTTCCGTTTCAAAGCTTATCTTAGGCCTAAGACCCCACAAACCATTTACCAAACACAAACCAAACCCAAAATACCCAAGCCCACCAAGCCAAGCCAAACCCACACCCATAAACCACTATTCACACCCATCACCCCTCTATTTAGCCAAAAGTACATTTAACATATGTCTAAATCAATTCAATTCCCTTCCTAATTAGAAAAAATCAAATCAAATCCCTTACCAATCAAATCCAATCATTATCCTAAATTATAGAGATTCTTTCATTGTGTATACGGATTAGGAAAAGTCACTATCAAATCAAATCCTTTTCCTTGTCGTACAAGGATAGCCTCCTCTCTTTGCCTATAAAAAGAACCCTCACCACCATTCACAACCCTAGCACATTGATATCACATCCACACGCCCAAGAGACCTTCCGAAACCCCCATTGCCGAACCCTTAAAGCCAACATCCTCTTCCAATTACCTATTGCCGTGAACCCTCCTCAATTACCCCCATTCACGCCAAAGTCACTTACCAGCCTTTCCTTTGCCGCATTTTGCCCTTTTCGCAGCCCCTAATCCACGCCAAAATAGCCCATAATACAATCCCAAACTGCCGCAAAGCAGCCCCCACACACTGCCCTCCAATTCACGCCCAAATAGTCCAGAAAACACTCAATGCATTGCACCTTACTGCCACAAATCAGCCCACTGAACTGATCATTTTTGCAGTGATTTTAGCCCTCAAAACAGTCCCCGAAACACCTAAAACTGCACTAAAAACTGCACAAGACCCCCCTAAAAAATACCAAAACGCACCCCTTTGGCCTCCAAAATCACCCGAAACAGTCCACTAATCGACCAAAACAGTGACCTGAAATGCAGCAGCAAAACAGCAGCAAAACAGACTTAAAACAGCAGCCCAAGCATCAAAACAACGAGGAAAAAAATTGAGTAAACAAATCGCAAAAGTATTGGATCATTCGCCCTTCCAACGGACTTGAACGCACTTCCAAAAATCGACTAAAGAGGTTAGACCTGAGGGCACCTTTTTACTTATCTTCTTTCTTTTATTTTATTTATTTTTAATATTATTGCATGAGAGTCATTTGAGGCATGATGTGATTGTTGGATGAGCGGATATGTGTTCCCTTTTGTGGTATATCGGATGGAAACCCGGACGTAAATTCCATAGCCGATTCCGAATGGACGGTAGTATGGTCTGCACTCGGGATACAACACACGTACCACTTAAGATACACGTATCTCGTCTCATCCAAATTTGTATTTGAGCATGTCATAGTTCTAGGTTGTTTATTTATTATTTTAAGCATGATTTAATTTAATTTAGTTATTTAATTTTAAAGCATGATTATGTTATTTAGGCATGTTGTTTCTTTACTCGTTATGCATGATGTTTAGTTAGTTTATATTCATGTTTAAGTAATTATTTGTTTATGTTGGTTTGATGGCTCAATATTTTCGAAGTGTTATATTGCGTGTTTGTTGTTTAAAGACTTACTTTCAAGCATGCAAACTTAGATTAGGATTTATTTAGCGGAAGCATATTAGATCTAAGTGACCTTTGAACATGATTATTGAGTAGATGCGGTTGATTGATTGCACAAATTATATCATCACAATGACACAAGTAAGGGACCATTCCAAACCCAACGGTTTGAGGTCTTCCCTTGCGAGGGGTAAGTACGGCCTTAAATCTTTGTCCCGGTTCACACCGGGTGGCGACTCCATTATTCTCCGGTTTAGTTCCCCGCGGACTACTCCGTAATCTCAACTAGGCCCTGAGCCTAGAACAGCATACGTCGCCCAAGTTCTGTGTCCTACAGTCTGGCGACTCCACTGGGGATAGAGAATTGGCCTCGAAATCATGTCTTATGTTGTGTATAATTTGTGCATTAGCTGACTGTGTTTGTAGTGGGTTGAAGGGGTTAATCAAAGGCTTAGTTGAAGCTAGGTGATGGTTGGGTGTCTTCCTTCATTCACTACCTTTCGAGGAAAAGCTGTGAAGTCACCTAGATGATCATTACCTGTACCTTGTTGTGATAGAATAGTTTGGAGGACCCGTTGTTTATTCCTGTCACCAAGCGATAAGAGCCTAAGAGGCTTGGGTACTTAAGAGAGCCTCGATCCACCCTCCCTATAGGGAATCTACAATGGGAAGTCCATTCGACAGTCAGTCACACACCATAACTCGTTGGCACGTACCCTAAGGTATAAAAAAGGTGCGCTCACTTGGTCGTTTGAACCCTTGAGTGGGGAGTCCTAGTTGTGGGCAAACCTTCGTCAGCGAGAGCCTTTGTCCGCGTCCCGTGAACCCACTCGTGAACCTTAGCCATAAAAAACCAGTAGAAGTTATTTGTTATTAGTGTGGTGGACCGCCGTCATTTGGATCCAGTTGGACCTTCTGATAAAGGGTATGAACTTGTTGGGCCATTTAAACTGGGACAAGTTTGTGTCTTTTGACAGTTGGGCTAAAAGCTTCTAAAATACCGATGGGCCATTTTGTGGATGGGCCTCTTATCATTTGAAGTCATTTAGCTATATCATCATAAAGTGTAAACCTATTGGGCCTTTTCAACTAGGACAAGTTTGCACCACGCGATGGTGTGATTGAATACTTGAAAATGACAATGGGCCAAATAGTTTAAAGCTTCTTTTATAATTTATATATATTACATGCATCGCACACATATGCACTGACACGTGACCTTAAAAGAGGCAACATAGATTCCCGTTGGGTTAGAGAAGAGGGAGGAAATTAGTCAAAATACCTTCAGCGAACATGAGTGAATCCGTCAATGAGGGGTCTAGAATGGATCAGATGGAAGCTAACTTCACCAAGATGACTGAACAACTGCAAGCTCTGACTGCTGCCATGTCTAACATGGTTGTGCCCCGTGCTGCGGGAGGATCTGAGAATGAGAGGCAGGAGAGCCTCCGAATGGATTGAATGATGATGCTCCGGTAGTTGATGATGATCTGGCCGAGTATGCTGCCGGGGAGAATAGCCGGAACTCAGGCTGAAATACAGAAGCTTCGGGACCAAGTAGAAACGGTTACTCGAAAGTTGAAGGGAAAGAATGAGGACTTGTTGGACTATGATACTATGACTTTTGAGGAGTAGTTGCCCGCCCACTTCAAAATGCCTGATATTGCTAAGTTCAACGGGAACGGAGACCCGAGAGTCCAATTGAGGCAGTATGTCTCGGTGATGAGTTCGGTGAGCTTGTCACAACGTCAGGTCCAGAAAATGTTTGGAATGTCACTTGAGGGAGCTCATGTGGTATGGTACCATAGTTTGGAGAAGCAAGTGAAGGAAGATTGGAGGGAGTTGGCTGACGCCTTCCTAAAGCAGTATGTCACTGATCTGGAAATTGACCTGTCCCTCCGTGACCTGGAGAATGTCAAACAAAGACCGGATGAAAGTTTTAAGGAGTATGTGGACCGATGGAGGGGCCAATTACTAAAGATACAGACAAAGCCATCGGAGAAAGATCAGATAAAGATGATCATTAAGGGAACCAAGCCCTCGATCTATGGGAAGTTGAGAAGAATGACCTCAATGATCGTGGACTTTCGGCAGCTGAGAGAAATCATTATGGATATTGAGGAGGAAGAGGCCGAGAATAAGAAGTTCTATAATCTGAATAGAAGAGCTGTTGGAGGATCCTCAGGAACCAGGCCTGTTACCGCGGAGGTTGCGGCTATAAAGAACATGGTTTCTCTAACTTAGGCAGACCCTTGTCTAAAGTGCTGGAAAAGTTAGTAAGGCAAGGACTGCTGAAGCCTTTGGAAACCAGACCACTCCCAAATCCTCCCCCATCAAACCTAGACATGAACCGTTACTGCCATTTCCACCAAAAGCATGGCCATGACACAGATAATTGCACCCGCCTTCGCCATGAAATCCAAGACCTGATAGACTCCCGAAAAATCCCTGACCCAGAAAAAGAGCAACCAAACACTCACCGTAACCCCCTACCTAATTATCACTCAGTTCATCCACCTACCTACATGAATAAATTCTGGACTACCAGAAAACCTTGTCCTCGAAACCCTTGACCAGCAAGCCTTTTGCTTGGGAATCTGGGATAATAGTGAAGATGAAGTGGAGCAGAAGAAGAATTTCTGGGAGGATTTCTCAAGTAGCGACGAGGAAGAAGTGAAAGGTATGACCCGAAGTGGTCGTTTCTATAATGATCTACTGAGAAAGAGAAGGGAAAGGAAGTCCTGGAGGAATGCCGTGAGGTAGCCGAGAATACTGAGAAAACCGAAGGTGGTATAGTGCTGCAGCAGTTGAAGAAGACTCGGGCATATCTGAGCATCTGGGAATTATTGTGTGCATCCGGAGAACACCGACGGGCTATGGTGGAATCCCTGATAAAATAGTGGTACCGAAAGATGCTAATCCGGCTATGTTTGTGGGATCAGTGCAGAAGGAGGCCGTACAGATAACCTTCTCTGATGAGGAGCTCCCGGCTGAAGGGAGAAATCACAATAGGCCCCTCTTTATCTGAGCTGAAGTGATGGGAAGAGGACTTCTTGTGTGATGGTGGATGACGGCTCATCCATCAATGTGTGCCCATTAAAGATCTTGGCCAGGCTGGGTGTGAAGCCAACATTTGAATCCCTCGAATATGACTATTAAAGCCTATGATGATAGTAAACGAGGAGTCGAGGGCACTTTTGCCGCAAAGGTCAAGGTTGGCCCTGTCGAGGATGAAAAGGGAGTTTACTGTGCTGGACATTCCGCCACATTTGCCTTGCTATTGGGAAGGCCTTGGTTTCACAGGCTCGGAGGTGCACCTTTTACCTTGCACCAAATGATCAAATTCCCACATGAAGGGGAGATTGTTACTATACGGGCCGAAGTAGATAATGCCGTTGCTGCCTTGGAGATCCAACCTTTTACAAGGTTCCAAGTGACAGCCCAGGTAACGGTAATATTTGAGGAATGGATAGACCCCAAAGTGGCGAGGATCATGGAGAAGATGAAATTCGAGCCAAGCCAAGGCTCAACGTTACCGGATTCTAAGGGGTAGAAAACCCGAAGGGGCTTGGGGTATCAATCCGATGAGAATAAACCGAAGGCCAAGAAGAAAGGGTCAGATTTGAAGGAATACTTCGTGAAAGCCTCGGGATATCAGGGAGAACCTGAACTAGTGGAGGTGAATGAGATAGTGGTGCCCGGATTTGAGATCTTCCAGGACCTGTTGGGAGAAAGGCCGCTGGTTGGAGAAGAGAAGAAAGAGGATGAAAAGTGGGAAGAGGAACTTATAAAGCTGGAGACCTTGACCCTAGATGAGAAGAAGAAACCTGAGAGTGATCTTGTTGTAGAGGAGGAAATACCTATAGATGATGAGGATATTTACCTCCCAGATTTGTTTGAGTGTACTCCTTCTATTGTTGGCAATAAAGACAATAATTTCGCTTACTTGGCTGAGTCTTCTCTTTTTACCTTGCATGATCTAAGTATATTCGATATCAACTCCACCAAGACAAATACTTTTAACCTTGGAACACCCGAGAATCCCAGGGAGATTCTAATTGCGAGTGAAGTTACTGCTGAAAAGCGGAAGAATCTGGAAGAGGTGTTGGTAAAATATGCCAAAGTGTTTGCTTGGTCTTACGAAGACATGCCTGGTGTCGATAGAAGTATAGCCCAACATGCGATACCGACTTACCCAAATATGAAGCCGGTAAAGCAAAAGCTCCGAAGGATGAGAGCCGAGTGGGCCGAGAAAGTCAGGGAAGAGGTCAAGAAGTAAATAGATGTGGAATTCCTAGAAGTAGTGAAATACCCCGAGTGGTTGGCCAACATCGTACCTGTACCGAAGAAAGACGACAAAGTCAAAATGTGTGTCGACTACAGAGATCTTAACAAGGCATGCCCAAAGGATGACTTTCCTTTGCCGCATATTGATGTGCTTGTGGATAGTGCAGCATTGTCAGCCATGTACTCGTTCGTGGATGGGTTTTCAGGGTATAATCAGGTGCTCATGGCCGAAGAGGATAAGCACAAGACTGCCTTTGTCACAGAATGTGGTACTTATTGCTACAAGGTGATGCCGTTTGGGCTTAAGAACGCCAGAGCCACATATCAGCGGATGGCCACTACTCTGTTTCATGACCTCATGCATAAGGAGATTGAAGTGTATGTGGATGACATGATGGTCAAGTCTGAAATGAGGGAGGGGCACATTGAAGCGTTGGAAAAGTTCCTTGAACGAGTGGATAAGTACAACTTGCGGCTGAATCCCAAGAAGTGTGTTTTTGGAGAGTAACATCAGGAAAGTTGCTCGGCCATACAGTTGGAATGGGCGGAATAGAAGTGGACCCCGAGAAGATTAAGGCTATTACAGAGATGCCGGCACCAAAGACAGAAAAGGAGGTTAGGGCATTCCTTGGAAAAATCCAGTATATCAGTCGTTTCATCGCCAAGCTGACTTTGGTATGCGAACCCATCTTCAAGTTGCTAAGGAAAGATCAGCCAGTGCAGTGGAATGAGCAGTGTCAGGAAGCCTTCGATAAGTTCAGAGAATATTTGGTGAAGCCTCCCGTTCTGAAACCTCCGAGACAAGGAAAACCATTGGTACTCTATCTAGAAATTGAACCCGAAGCACTGGGGGTGATGATGGTACAAGCCGATGAGATGGGAGTGGAACATGCCATCTACTACCTCAGTAAGAAACTGCTTCCGTACGAGGCCCATTATCAGGAGGTGGAGAAGATTTGTTTAGTAGTAGTATGGGCGTCCAGAAAGTTGCGCCACTACTTCCAATCTTACAAGATCCAAGTAGTAGCAAAGGAGAATCCTTTGAAGTACTTGCACTCAGTACCCTCACTGGTTGGGAAGTTGGGCAGATGGTTAGTGTTGTTGACTGAATTTGACATCGAATACCTCACCTCCAAGGTAATCAAAAGGCGAGCCGTGGCAGAATTCCTGGCACTGCATGAAGGAGATCAGTATAAGTTTGAGTTCCCCGACGAGGAAATCCAAGCTATAGTAGTCTAGGGGTGGAAGATGTACTTTGACGGAGTAGTGAATTGCAAAGGAGCAGGAATCAGGATTGTAATAGTAACCCCTGAGGGAGAAACCCTACCTATGGCCAAAAGGTTAACATTCGGGGTGGCTAATAACATGGCTGAGTATGAAGCATGTGCATTCAGATTGACGGCATTGATAGCCTTGAGAGCTAAGAATGTGGAAGTCTACGGAGATTCAATGTTGGTGATCCGACAGATACAAGGAGAATGAGAGCTAAAAGAAGAACGGTTGAAGCCGTACTTGTTCCATCTCAGAAGTCTGGCACAGACTATCCCTGATTGTAAATTTCAGCATTTTCCGAGAGATGAGAATCAGATGGAAGATGCATTGGTAACACTGGCCACAACTTGGGAAAATCCAGAGAAACTGGTGATGAGAACGCTTGTGTTGACAACGGCAAGCAAGCCAGTCTATGAGATGTAGAATCTTAGAGGTGGAGGTTGATGATGGGAAACCTTAGTATTATGATGTACATAGGTATTTGGAGCGTGGGGAATTCCCAGAGGAAGCAAGCAGAAAAGACCGAGTGGCCATTCAGAAGTTAGCTTCTCAGTATGTGAGTCTGAAGGGAGAACTCTACAAGAGGCAGGCAAATGGGATTCAGTTAAAATGCTTGAAGGGAGAAGAAGCTCAAAAGGTGATGGAAGAAGTACATGCAGGAGTATGTGGGCCGCATATGAACGGATTGAACTTGTCCCGCAAGATTGTGAGACAAGGCTTTTACTGGTCAACCATGGAAGCCGACTGTGCGAAGCTGGTAAAACATTGTCACGATTGTCAAGCACACGGTAATTTGAATCACCTGCCGCACATAGAATTACATGGGCTGTAGGAGCCATGGCCTTTCTCAGCTTGGGGAATAGATATGATCGGATAGATTCGACAGAATGTATCGAATGGGCATCGCTTTATAGTAGTGGCCGTAGACTACTTCTCAAAGTGGGTAGAAGTAGAATCTTTCCGCAATGTTACAGCAAATCAGATGGCGAAGTTTATAGCTCGAAATCTCATTTGCCGGTATGGTATGCCGCACCATGTGGTCACGGACAATGGAGTCCAATTTCAAGGAGAGACAAAGACAATGCTACAGAAATATGGAATCGGCCATCACAAGTCCTCACCATATAGGCCGCAGGTTAATGGGGCAGTCGAGGCAGCCAATAAGATGATAAAAATGATCTTGGCAAAGATGACTGAGAATTACAAGGACTGGGCTGACAAGCTACCATACACCTTGTGGGGATATAGAACATCTGTGAGAACGGCAACAGGAGCCACGCCATATTCTTTGGTCTATGGAATGGAAACGGTACTGCCGGTGGAAATAGAGATCCAGTCCATGCGGGTATTAGCAGAAGCAGAATTGCCAGAACAGGAGTGGACCTCACAAAGGTTTGAACAGTTGGCTCTGATGGATGAGAAGAGGATGAAGTCCTTGCATCATATGCAGATCTACCAAGATCAAGAGAGGTGATCTCGTGCTTAAGCAGTCGAAGCCATCAACAAAGACCCGAGAGGAAACTTTAAACCGAATTGGGAAGGACCATACATTGTTCAGAGGGTAATGGGAAACGGAGCAGTGAGGCTGTCAGACTTGGAAGGGAATGAGTTCACCGAGCCCATCAATGTTGACAGATTAAAGCTGTATTTTTCCTGAGGGACAGAAGACTGGATAGTCACCCACAAAAGACCTAACCCAACATGATGAAGGAAACTCATGCACGCATGCATACATATAACCCATTATTGCATTCTTTTTGTGTTTTGTGTTTTGTGTTCACAGGTTTCGAAAACAGAAAAGTGAAAGCGGTAGAGATAAGCCAATCAGAGACAGCAAAAGCATTGTATTGAATTTGGGTAGAAATCCTGGGGCTGAGGTCCACATCGGTGATAAGACTTAGATGGTGATTTGAGGGTTGAGGCCCACTTTGAGTTTGAGTTTCGGGTATGGATCCCGGGGGCCAAGCCCATATTATCAGCAGTAAAGAGGAAGAATTCTTTTGAGTGAGTGAGAAAAAAAAAAGAGATAGAAGTCTTTGGTAATTCGATATATGTCCGGTGATGACATTGTGTGCTATAGGGAGAAGCCTTAGAAGCAATAAGTGATGTAAGTGTTCTTCGCCGGTATGCTGAATAGATTGATCTTGATTAGACTCACAAAGCACTTGAATACGAGATTCCAACAGCGGAGGCCTGAGTGGTTGATGAGATGACTTGTTGAAGAGATGGTAGATCGGTGAATGACCGTTTGCCTGGATGTCCACCCTGGATTACGAACGCTACGATATATGATATGGTCAGAAATAAGAGAAATGTCTCTTCAATGAAAAGAAAAGAAAAGAAAAAGACCGCCTATAACTGATAAGTGGGTGAAGCTACCTATGGGCGAGTATTGGGACCACCATGAGGAGAAATGCTACCTTAAAGGGTAGGTGTGTCAAAAAAAAAAAAAAAAAAAAGCAAAGAAAAGAAAAGAAAAAGTTCCAAATGAGAAGAAAGAGACAAGAGTGAAACGCAAGAGACCATATCATGTTGAGTATGCTGAAGTAATCACAGAATGTGATTAAGACATTCACGTTTGTTAGACCCACTGGTCCGATTCTCCGAAGCGAAATCATCAAATTGGCTTGCTTGAGGAATAAGCTGGAAAGGTCCTTGGCACACACACACTAGGAGTCTAGTTCGGATCACCTATTCAGACGATCGGAGTTGAGCATATCGAGTACTTTGAAAATTCTCTGGCTTTGACACCAAGCATTCGTTGAGGACAAAAATATATCTAGTTATCAAAGATTATCTTGTGAGATGAATTGCAATATGCTAAGAGGAATCATCAGCATCAGTATCAGTTTCTGCCGAGTATGGCATTCTGGGGGCGAGGCCCATATTACATCAGTGTCAGTTTCTGCCGGGAATGGCATTCTGGGGGCGAGGCCCATATTACTTCAGATCAGTTTCTGCAGAGAATGGCCTTCGAGAATGGAGATTTAGTTCGGGAATGGACAGCTCGGGAATGAGCATGCCGGGAATGGCACTCCGCGAATGGAGATATAGTCGAGAATGGACAGTCCGGGAGGGAATGGACAGCTCGGGAATGAGCACGCTGGGAATGGCACGCCGGGAATGGCACTCCGAGAATGGAGATATAGTCTGGGAATGGACAGTCCGGGAATGGACAGCTCAGGAATGAGCACGCCGGGAATGGCACGCCGGGAATGGCACTCCGAGAATGGAGATATAGTCCGGGAATGGATAGCTCGGGAATGAGCACGCCGGGAATGGCACACTGGGAATGGCACTCCGAGAATGGAGATATAGTCCGGGAATGGACAGCTCGGGAATGAGCACGCCGGGAATGGCATGCTGGAAATGGCACTCCGAGAATGGAGATATAGTCCGGGAATGGACAGTCCGGGAATGGACAGCTCGGGAATGAGCACGCCGGGAATGGCACGCCGGGAATGCCACTCCGAGAATGGAGATATAGTCCGGGAATGGACAGTCCGGGAATGGACAGCTCGGTAATGAGCACACCGGGAATGGCACTCCGGGAATGGAGATTGGTTCGGGAATGGACCACAACACGGTGACAGTTCGGGAATGGACTTCATTACATCACATCACAGCAACACTCCGGGAATGGAGATCGATTCGGGAATGGACCACAACACGGTGACAGTTCGAGAATGGACTTCATCACATCACATCACAGTAACACTCCGGGAATGGAGATCGATTCGGGAATGGACCACAACACGGTGACAGTTCGGGAATGGACTTCATCACATCACATCACAGTAACACTCCGGGAATGGAGATCGGTTCGAGAATGGACCACAGCACGGTGACAGTTCGGGAATGGACTTCATCACATCACATCACAGTAACTGTAGACATTGTATTTTCGCATGTGAAACCCGATGATGAGTCTCATTTGGAGGCACTACCTTTTAAGTCGCGGAAATCACGGAAAACGGACGTCGGAAGGGAAGAGTCAAGAATTGACGTTTTGCTGGACTTAGTTCACGTGTTTAGCTTCGGGTTCGCTGTTGGATCTCCGTTTTAAAACTTAACCTTAGCCCAAGCCCATTAAATCACATCCAAAGATAATTAAAACATTTAAAATATATAACACAAATTAAAGTAAATTAAAACCAATTATATTAAACACAAATTAAATTGAATTAAAACCAATTAAACACAAATTAATTGAATTAAAACCAATTATATTAAACACAAATTAATTGAATTAAAACCAATTATATTAAACACAAATTAAATTGAATTAAAACCAATTAGATTAAATTAAATAACCAAGTTGAAATTAAATGAAATAACTAAATTAAAATTAATTAATTAATTAAATTATATACCCAATTAAAATAAAACATTAAATAAAATCATTTCACAAATTGAATTAAAATTAAAATCAAATAAAATCAAAAATCAAATACCAAAATTAAATAATTCACTTCCAAATTAAAATCAATCAAAATAAAATAATTCCTAATTTAAATAATTTAATCACCAATTTAATGAAATTACCCACCAAAAATACAATATCATTGCCTAAATAATTAAAATCAAATACCAATACACATAATTAATTGATTTCTTTCCTAAAATAAAATCAAGCCCTAATTTGATAAACTATATAAACAACACACAAAATCAACCCGGAGGTCTCTCTCATCTCACAAGAATACACGGCAATACAACAAAAAAAAGAACAAAACAATAAGCCCTCAAAGACACAACACCTTCACAAATCTATCCCCTCTCTTACCCTCTCTCCCTCACGGCACAAACAAATAAAACAATAAACCCTAACTGTATCTCTCTCGGCCACTCTGAAACTAAAATAGCCACACACAAGTCTTTTCACTCCTCACGACAAAACACAAAGCCAGAATGAAACCCTGAGGATCCCTCTCTCTCGCCTCTCTCAACTCATCATCACTCTCTCTCCTACCTGCAACCTACAAGCACTCGGTAATGGACTAAACTAAAAAACCCTAGCAGTTCTGATCACTCCACTCACGCCAAAACACTCAGCAGCCTCAACTCTTTCACGTAAAGCCACTCCCCCTTCGACGCCATTCACTCCACTTACACATGCAGCCTTCCCGTAAACCCTTCTCTCTCTTCCTTCACTAACCAATTCACATAAAGCCTTCAGCTCAAAAACCCTCCTTGACGCACACAAACTACCCTCCACTCACGTAGCCCTCAGCCTGTCTTCAACGCCACAACACACTCAAATCAAACGTACAAAGTCCCCTCTACAAACTGCCAACACGCCCCTTACTCATACAAGCCACACGTTCATTCTTCATACAACAAATAAAGCCCTCACAAATGCACAAATAAGTTGACACCTAGCAGCCTCTCACGTTAGAAAGCACTACCAAGAACCCTAATCACACGTCCCCACCATCTGCCTTCACCGACCAAAACCAACCATAATAGCAAACACGCCCTTGACAAGTCATAAGCAGCACAAACCCTAGACTATTTTGATTAAAATAACACTCACACTGTAAGCCCTCATTGATGCCAAATAACACACTGCAAAACCTCACTCTGGCCACGTGAAACACACCCCACGCAGCCCTCAAGCATCAAGCCAACAAACCCTTCTGACAAGAACCCACTCACGCCATGACTTCCCAGGATAAACGCATGCAGTAAACCCTTACTTTGGCCACGTGAAAGACACCTCACGCAGCATCAAGCCAATAAACCCTTTTACCGAGAACAAACCCCTGAACTGCCGCATCTTGCACCATGAACTGCAGTATATTAGACACACAAAACCGCCCAGTTGTAGCCCTAAAACAGGCCATAACAACCCCTAAAAACTGCAGCAAAATACCACCCAAAACCGCACCTAAAACTCCCAAAACAGTAGCCTAATAGACCTGAAACAGTGAGCAGAAAACGCATCCAAAATTGCAGCGAAACGAAGTGGAAACAGCGGACAAAACAGCGAAATAGCGAGCAAGACATCGAACCAGTGAACCGGAAGAGTTGCGGATTATTAGCCCTTCCGACGGACTTGGAACGCACTTCCGAAAGTCGACGTAAAAAGGTTAGACATGAGAGTATTTTTCACATCCGTTTTCAGTTTTATTTTATTTATTTATTGAGTTTCGTTTGCATGATTATTATGGATTGATGCATGATTGCGGCCCTTGATTAAAACGAAAAATGTGTCGCCTCCCGTGGTATATAGGATGGAAACCCGAACATAAATTTCATAGCCGATTCCGAATGGACGGTAGTATGATCTGCACTCGGGATACAACTCCACGTACCACTTGAGCAAACGATGCATATTTTGTTTTATGTTATTTATGTGTTTATTATTCATTATTTAATTTCCGCATATTACTTGTTAGCATAATGATATGATCGAGCGCATGGGCTTAGTAAGTGTGATGAAAGGTCCCCTAATTGAAGGGGTTAAAATCCTTTACCACGATGCTTCGCCGCGCCGGTCAATGTGTATTCGATTGGATGTGAGATATGTTCAATCGGGTATACGAAATCCGATATTTTTACATTTATCTTTTTGTTTCATATATATGCAATGAGATAAGCGCATGGGCTTAGTAAGTGTGATGAAAGGTCCTCTAATTGAAGAGGTTAAAAATCTTTTACCACGATGCTTCGCCGCGCCGGACGATGTGTATTCGATTGGATGTAAGACATGTTCAATCGGGTATACGAAATCCGATATCTTTGTATTTACTTTTGTTTCATATATATATGCATTGAGATAAGCGCATGGGCTTAGTAAGTGCAGTGAAAAGTCCTCTAATTGAAGAGGTTAAAATCCTTTACCACGATGCTTCGCCGCGCCGGGTATCTTTGTATTTACTTTTATTTCATATATATGCATTGTGTAGTGTGCGCATGGGCTTAGTAAGTGCAGTGAAAGGTCCTCTGATTGAAGAGGTTAAAATCCTTTACCACAATGCTTCACCGCGCTTCGTTATTTACTTTTCGTTATGTGTTATTTATTTATCATTCGAACGTTATCATTTCATTCATGCATTTTTTATTTGTTGCACGTTATTATGCATGCATGCGCATGGGCTTAACTAGGGTGGATTAAAGGTCCTCTATTCGAGGGAAAATGCCTTAAGGCTACCTTACCATGATGTTTTGCCGCGCTGTTTATTACGCGACTTATCGCTGTTTTGCAAAATATCATTTTATTCATGCATTTTGTTTATGTCCATTATGCAATGTTTTGCTGTGCTTTCTTTTCCATATTATTCGTTCATATGACATCTCATTGCATAATCTTGCATCACATATAACATGCTTAATTGAAAATTTGTAGTAGTTACATGATATAGGCATACATGCATCTCTTCTTCTTGGTATTCATTTCTTTCACTCATGTTAGCCACATTCTTTGGCATTACATCATGGCACGTTTATCTTTAATGTATAGATGCATCTTTAATTGTTCCTCTTTCGCGTATTTGGATTTGCATCTTTTACCCCTTCATGTCATGCTCTTGTTTTGACTCCGTTTATTATGTGGTTATCTTGATCTTATTTCATATGCTTTTATAATGCGCTCATACATGATATGTTCGCCGTTATTTTGATTTCCTTTATATTGCATGCCAATATTGCTATGGTTGTCTTGCGTTTATGTTTACATGAATATTGAATGCTTATGATGTAACATGTTTGCTATTGAAAAAGACTTTATCTTCATGCATGTGAACTTAGGATTATGGTGCACTCTTGGAAATAAGTGTTATTTAGGATTGATTAAATTATTACACAAATCCTTTCATTATAAGTGACATAAGTAAGGGACCATTCCGAACCCAATGGTTTGAGGTCTTCCCTTGCGAGGGGTGAGTGCGGCCTTAAATCTCATTTTCCCGGTTCACACCGGGTGGCGACTCCATCATTCTCCGGTTTAGTCCCCCGTGGCTACTCCGTACTCCCAATTGGGCCGCGAGCCCGGAACAGCATGCGTCACCCAGGTTTCCCTGTGTCACCACAGTAACACTTCGGGAATGGAGATTGGTTCGGGAATGGACCACAACACGGTGAAAGTTCGGGAATGGACTTCATCACACCATCACATCAACGGTTCAGGAATGGACCAGAGGTCGAAGCACCTCAATATCACATCAACTCAACACAGCATGGCAAGTCAAGTGGTAGCTGGCGAGCCAGGTAAGTAAAAATGCATTGCACGTACTTTGATAGGATTGTCATTGTCACACACTACACAAGTCCCATCAAAGTGGGGGCGACTGTAGGCATTGTATTTTTGCATATCAGCCCGATAATGAGTCTCGCATATAGGCACTACATCTTTATTCACGAAATTCGCGGGAAACGAATGTTGGAAGGGTAAAGTTGGAAAATAGAATTTTGTTGGATTTTATCTGAGTTGTTTAGCTTCGGCTGCTTGTTGGACTTCCGTTTCAAAGCTTATCTTAGGCCCAAGACCCCACAAACCATTTACCAAACACAAACCAAGCCCAAAATACCCAAGCCCACCAAGACAAGCCAAACCCACGCCCATAAACCACTATTCACGCCCATCACCCCTCTATTTAGCCAAAAACACATTTAACACATGCCTAAATCAATTCAAATCCTTTCCTAATTAGAAAAAATCAAATCAAATCCCTTACCAAATCAAATCCAATCATTATCCTAAATTATAGAGATTCTTTCATTATGTGATACGGATTAGGAAAAGTCACTATCAAATCAAATCTTTTTTCCTTGTCGTATAAGGATAGCCTCCTCTCTTTTGCCTATAAAAAGAACCCCTCACCACCATTCACAACCCTAGCACATTGATATCACATCCACACGCCCAAGAGACCTTCCGAAGCCCCCATTGCCTAATCCTCAAAGCCAACATCCTCTTCCAATTACCTCTTGCCGTGAACCCTCCTCAATTACCCCCATTCACGCCAAAGTCACTTCCCCAGCCCTTCCATTGCCGCATTCTGCCCTTTTTGTAGCCCCTAATCCACGCCAAAACAACCCCTAATACAGTCCCAATGTGCCGCAAAGTAGCCCGCACACGCTGCCCTCCAATTCACGCCTAAACAGTCCAGAAAACACTCATTGCACTGCACCTTTACTGCCACAAATCAGCCCACTGACATGATCATTTTTGTAGTGATTTTAGCCCTCAAAACAGTCCCCGAAACACCTAAAAAGTGCACTAAAAAACTGCACAAGACCCCCCTAAAAAATACCAAAAACCGCACCCCTTTGTCCTCCCAAATCACCCGAAACAGTCCACTAATCGACCAAAACAGTGACCTAAAACGTAGCAGCAAAACAACAGCAAAACAGACTTAAAACAGCAGCCCAAGCATCAAAAAAACGAGGAAAAACATTGAGTAAATAAATCGGAAAAGTATTGGATCATTCGCCCTTCCAACGGACTTGGAACGCACTTCCAAAAATCGACTAAAGAGGTTAGACCCGAGGGCACCTTTTTACTTATCTTCTTTATTTTAATTTTATTTATTCTCTTAATATTATTGCATGAGAGTCGTTTGAGGCATGATGTGATTGTTGGATGAGCGGGATATGTGTTCCCTTTTGTGGTATATCAGATGGAAACCCGGACGTAAATTCCATAGCCGATTCCGAATGGACGGTATATGGTCTGCACTCGAGATACAACGCCACGTACCACTTAAGATACACGTATCTCGTCTCATCCAAATTTGTATTTGAGCATGTCATAGTTCTAGGTTGTTTATTTATTATTTTTAAGCATGATTTAATTTAGTTTTGTTATTTAATTTTAAAGCATGATTATGTTATTTAGGCATGTTATTTTTTACTCGTTATGCATGATGTTTAGTTGAGTTTATATTCATGTTTAAGTAATTATTTGTTTATGTTGGTTTGATGGCTCAATATGTTTGAAGTGGGATATTGCGTGTTTTTTGTTTAAAGACTTACTTTCAAGCATGCAAACTTAGATTAGTATTTATTTAGCGAAAGCATGTTAGATCTAAGTGACCTTTGAACATGATTATTGAGTAGATGCGGTTGATTTATTGCACAAATTATATCATCACAATGACATAAGTAAGGGACCATTCCGAACCCAACGGTTTGAGGTCTTCCCTTGCGAGGGGTGAGTGCGGCCTAAATCTTTGTCTAGGTTCACACCGGGTGGCGACTCCATTATTCTCCGGTTTAGTTCCCCGGGGACTACTCCGTACTCTCAACTAGGCCCTGAGCCTAGAACAGCATGTGTCGCCCAAGTTCTGTGTCCTACACTAAGTAATCTATTTAAATACAAATTTCAACACTGACAATAACTTTTATAATGCAGTATACATGTGAACAAAACACTGGGAGTGAGATATTAGATCATTTGAACGATATAAATGAGTTGACGATTTAAAATGAAAACTGAAATACTATTATTGAAATATTCAGTTCTAAAATCAAAATTCACGCAATAGTTTTATACAAAAACTCGTTTCTTGTCTGAAAACTTTGAATTCTTTTCTAAAAAATCTCGTCTGAAATCTCTTTGTAAAATTATATTCATTGAAAGTCTCTTATAAAACTGTTGTTTTCTGAAAACTTTCCTTTCTATAAACCTTTTCTGAAATCTGTATCTGAAACTATTTTTAAAATCTATATCTGAAAAATATTTCTATATACTGTATCTGAAAACTGGTCTATGTCTCTGCAAATCCACGATTTTGAGGCGTTACGTATTGCCGTCCCCCAAAGCATGCCACTCATGTCCCTGAAACTAGTGGTCTTGAAACGTTACGTATCACCGTCTCCAAAGCCACTGAACTAGAACTGAGGGTGGGATCTATGCTACCCTTCAAGCTCTAAAAATAGGATATAGAGGCATCTGTCATCCCTAGTAAAGAACTAGGATATGAAGACGTTATGTATCGCCGTCCTCCAGTCCTCTACATCTGCATATGTCATCCGTTAATTCCATGTCTGTATCTAGTTACATACTGAGGTTTCCCCATGCCTCGAAAACCATAAAATCATACTTTGAAAATATTTCTTTCTCAAACATAACTTAAAACATAAACTTTCATGAAATAACTGTAATAAAAATCATCTAACGCTCTAAAGCATAAAAATAAGTCTGATATGAAAAATACAAAATGAAGTTATCTTTAGAGAAGAGTGTCCACTCACTGATTTTGGAGCCTGGCTGGCGCTGTTTCACTTTGTCAGTGAACTTGAGATTCCTGCCGATAATCTATAATCGGTAAATTTTATGCATACGATACCATAAACGTATGCACAAAATTTTCCAGTTCACGTCGCGACGCCAGTCTTTACGAGTCGCAACATGGACAAACCAAAAGTAAATTGTGCAAAAATCCCCAGCACGCATCGTGACGCGAGACACCGACTTGTTTTCCAGAATTCTATGCTTGTTTTTCAAAGTCCATCTTGTCCCAAAAGTACCACCACAATTTTATATCACAATTAATGCTCAAACTAATCTATTGAACTTCAAATTACATATTATACATCAAGTTATCAACCTCAAACGGCCTTTAAATCGTAATATCCTTGTTTTAACTAAACCTTTAAAACTTTCAAAATTTAGGTTCTTAACTTCAACAATCACTTTTTACTTATCAAACATCAATATGCAATCCTTATCATGCCAATATCTCAATTCTATCATTATGTTTTCAAAATCCACCAAACCAAGTTTTGGGTCAA
The DNA here is from genome assembly GCA_019454045.1 of Zanthoxylum bungeanum. NCBI lineage: Eukaryota > Viridiplantae > Streptophyta > Magnoliopsida > Sapindales > Rutaceae > Zanthoxylum > Zanthoxylum bungeanum. Next base: position 20,080 of record SKCR01007806.1, read on the forward strand.
GTTTCCTTACCTTATTCTTCTTGATTTCCTTCATCCTCTAAGCCCCCAATTGTTGCCAATCTTCTTCTTAACTCTTGGAGATTTGGTATTTGCTTTATTTCTTTGCTTCTTCTTCTCCTTCTCTTCTTCTTCTTCTTCTTTCTCTTTTCCTCTTCCTCTATGTTTTCTTTCTTCTTCTTCTTCTTCTTCTTCTTCTTCTTCTTCTTCTTCTTCTTCTTCTTCTTTTTCTTTATGAAATATTGAACATTAATCCTCTTTTTATACTAGGGCTTGTTTGAAATTTAGATAAATAAAGAAAAGTGTAAAAAAGTTGAGAAACTTTAAGATTTTTCTAGATAGGTCCGCAGTACTATTCACCCAGATTTTTACTTACGTTTTTGACATGTTTTTGGTACGAATTTGGAAAAATATTCAAGCTTTCCAGAAATATAAAATTCATAAAATTCGAAGTTTGTATGGGAAGTTATGGCCTAAATGTCGTGGGCTATTCGGAATAGAATATCTTACCATCTAATATCAGAATTTTCGGAGGTTTAGCCGACTATTCACCAAAGTTATTCATTATGGTATAGTTGTCCATACATGATTTATTATGTAATACTCATCCCACGAGGTAATGATAGTTGAGATTTCCAGTCGTTACAACTTTGAAATAACTCAAGAATATTCTAGGTCATTATTGACCTGTTGTTAATGATAATTATAAGCCTTAATTACACTAATTAAATTATTTTAATTATTAAAGATGTATATATTCAAAAATCAAGCTTTCAAAAATCTCAACAAAAATTCAAGAGAATGAAAAATAAACTCACATCATATGTTGAGATTTGGAATTTCAGAAATAATTTTCAAATAAAAGAAAGCTAGCAAATTCCTTATTTCCAAGCTTTTCTTTTGATTTTTCTGTATAGCTCTCTAATTTTATCCTTGAATTCTTTTAACTTGATCTCTTGAAAAATGAATACAAAACTCATTTCATACTTATTTTTAAAGACTTGTCCAAAAAATAAAATTCAAATTTGTCATTTCCAAGTTTTATCTTCACATTAGATAAACATTCTCTTCACATTAGATATTTTTTTTTAATTACTTTAATTATTTAATAATTAAATAATCAAATAATTTATAAAAATAAATATCTAGATATATGTATTGTATTACATTAAATAATAAAAATACATGTATTTATGATATATGTCAAATATCTTATTTAACAATTAATTAATGTGTATTTAATAAAATCATATATTAAATGAAAATATACATTTATTAAGAAATAACCAAAATACACATATGCATATATAAATCGTTTAATCATTAAACGATTTATAAACAATCAATATTATTTATAATTAGTGCCCTAGTGCTTTACGAGTATATTTCAATATGTGAGACTCTATAAGTTCAGGCATATCAGTTATGAAATCCAATTTAGTGTCCATAATTTACCCACCCATAAATTATGATGACCACATATAAACTCGCTGAACTATACAGGTCGAGGTCATTGCATACATATAATCCCTTCATCACATCTATCCATATTATATCATAGATATAGATATAAATGTCAAATCTCTTTAGTTATAATCTCGTCGACGTATTAATTAACGATCTTTTAATAACACTTAGAACTCACTTCTACAATGTACCACGGGCTCATGGATTTAACAGATCGCCAACCTATATTGAATACATATACTCTACACATAAAACTAAAGAATCATTTCTTGATACACACATGATATCCTGAGAATCAGTCCACCAATGAACAGGTGTAGGTCTAACCTAAATAGGTCGGTGACGTGACTGTCATCAAAGTGCAGAGGATATCTCATATATCCACAGTGGTATCTCAAGTCAAAAAATCACTATACTAGTCGACCTGAAAAAATTCTTATTGACATTGGTGTACTGATGAATACCAAAAAGTTCACTTTTATTAAAAGAAAAAATTAATCATTTTACACTTATATTTTCATTAATCCCATTAATTTAGCATGTAAAATAATAATTAAATTTATATTTTATATATTTTTATTGTGATTTTTATTTCTTATGTAGTTAAAATAATACTTTGGATGCATAATTAGAAAATTAGACATGACATTTGGATTTTGGAGTCCAAAAACTTAAAAGGACGTTCTAATAGTGTACAAATTTAGAAATTCCAACCCTGCCTAATTTTCATATTTTGGCCACAATGTTTTACTCCGATATCGGATTGAGGTGATTCTAGTTCCAGATGAAAGAAGATTCAAAGATCTACAATATTACTGTTGACAAGATTTCAAATTCGAAGGTTTTCAAGTCCGAAATTGATAAAAATCCAAAGTGTATTATATGTAATAATTTAAAGACAAACAAAATAAGAAAAATATAAATAAATAAATAAATAAATAATAAAATGGTGGGAAATGACTTCCACCTTTCGATGGAATGTCATTTCCCTTAAATCATGTAATTTTTGCATGATTTAATTAATGGTAAGGATGTGTTCAGTACTTTTAGAAATAGAGGTGCTCTGCACCTTATTTCTACAGCCTGGTTTCCATAGTTTTCTCTGGAAATTTGTGGATTTCTAGTTCTTATTTCAAGGAATCGAATCATCGACGATGAGGTTCAAAAATTATTACAAAATAGAGCTATCATAGAATTTCAATATCCCAAATTGCTTGCAAACGTCGTTAGGGTTCGAAAGAAGAATAAGAAGTGGCGATTTTGCATTGCCTTCATAGATTTGAACAAAGCTTGTCCCAAAGATTCATTCCTCTTGCCTCACATTGATTCGATGGATGATGCTACAGCTGGGCATGAGTTGTGAAGCTTAATGGATGCTATTCAGGCTAAAATCAAATCTTCATACATCCCAATGACCAATAGAAGACTATCTTTGTCACCAACAAAGGTATACATTGTTACAAGGTGATGTCATTCAGACTCAAGAATACTGGAGCTACCTATCAATGTCTAGTCAATAAGATGTTCTCCCAATAAATTGGGAAAACCATGGAGGTCTACATAGATGATATGTTGGTGAAATCATCAAAAGTTGAACAAAATGCTCAGGACATGCATTCAATATAATGAGAAAGTATGGCATGAAGTTGAATCTCACAAAATGCTCATTTGGAGTCGGTTTGGGCAAATTCTAAGGCTACATGGTCACTCGACGGGGTATAGAAGCAAATTCGAACCGATCAAATCCATCCTTAATATACCCTCTCCCACCAACCCAAAGGATGTCATGCGACTCGTTGGGAGGATTGCTGCTCTAAATAGCTTCATCTCCAAGTCTATAGATAAAAGTTTCTTATTATTCTCAGCTCCCAAAAAAGTAAAAAAACTTCAAATAGACCCAGCCTGCAAAGAAGCTTTGAAAGAGCTCAAGATGTATCTGACTTCCCCACCACTACTGTTCAAACAAGTCGATAATGAAAGGCTTTTTCGCTACTTAGAAGTTTTTGAACAAGCAGTCAACACAATCTTGATTAGAGAATAAGAAGAGACATAACTCCCAGTCTACTATGTGAGTAAAGCATTACTGGATGCGGAGTCACATTACACCCAAATGGATAAATTGACATTTGCTTTAATAACAAAAGCTCGGAAGCTACATCTCTATTTTCAAGGGCATCCAATCACAGTTTATACTTAATATCCTTTGAAAAGCATACTCCATAAACCAGAGCTATCTAGGAGACTGACGAAATGGGCTGTGGAGCTTGGAGAACATGACATCACTTACCAACCTCGAATTGCCATTAATTCTCAGGCCTTAGCATATTCTTATAGCTGACTTCAGCCCCAGCTTATAAGTTATAGCTAAATCAGAAGTCCATTATGTCTGTTCGACTACCCCTTGGAAAATTGTAGTCAACGAATCCAGTAATAAGAGAGGTTGTGGGATGGGAGTGCTGATCACTACTCCAGAAGGTAACATGCTATAACAAGCAGTTTAGTGTGGTTTCAAAGTCACCAATAATGAAGCTGAGTATGAGGCATTAATAGCTGGTTTAACTTTGGCCCGTGAACTAGGAGCCAAGAAGATAAAAGTAAAATCTGACTCCCAATTGATCATCGACCAATTTCAAGGGTCGTATCAAACACGAGGCTCTCAAATGGCATCTTACTTACAGAAGGTAAATGAGCTCCAGTCGACTTTTGAGGAACTTACGATAACCCAAGTTCCAAGAAATGAAAATCTCAAGCAGATGCTTTGGCCACCATTGGCTCGACAATGCAAGGGGACAAACCCCAATCTATTCCCATCATATATCGACAGTGGCCGAGTATTGGAAGGAAAAAATAAAAGATACTGTCTCAATCACTCTAGTCGACACATGGAAGACACCCCTCATAAAGTACATACAAGATGGCACACTTCTAGAATACAAGAATTATGCTAGAAGAATCCAACGACAGATTGCCAGGTTCACCATTTATGATAACCATCTACTGAAGTCTCGACCCTACCTTAAGTGCCTCACTCACGAAGAGGCACAATATATATTGGCAGAACTATATGAAGGAGAATGTGGGAACCTTTTAAGAGAAAGTATTTTCGCATGTCGAGCCCATTCGACAGGTTATTATTGGCCTACCATATGAGTCGACTCTGTAGATTTTTCCTGAAAATGTGAGAAATGTCAAAGATTCGCCCATGTCTCACACCTACCACTAGAAAAACTCAATCTCATTCTTTCTCTTTGGCCATTCATGAAGTGGGGATGGACATCGTAGGAAACTTCCAACCGTCCCAGGGCAATGAGTCTATATATTGGCACTTACATACTATTACTCTATGTGAATTGAAGCAGAATCTTTTACCAAGATACGAGATAGAGAGGTGCAAACTTTCATCTAGAAAAATATCATATATCAATTCGAGATACCTAGAGAGATTATCACTGATAATGGTTCTCAGTTCATCAGCCATCATTTCCATGACTTTTGCGAAAATTGGGGATCAAGTTGAGCTTCTCAACCCCACGCTTCCCACAAGCTAATGGTCAAGCCGAATCGTCCAACAAAACACTAATGAATATAATGAAGAAAATATTGGAGAAAGCAAAAGGAGCATGGGTAGATGAGCTTCTGGGAGTCCTTTAGTCCTACAGAATGACAATTTGTTCATCAATTGGGGAGACACATTTCTCACTAGTGTTTGGTTCCGAAGTAGTAATTCGAGCAGAAGGAAACATCCTATCCTTATGCTACCAACGGCTTGAAGAAGATTCGAATCGAAAACTCATGAATCACAGCCTTGATATTATGATGAACTAAGAGAACGAGTGTATAAATACTTGCTACCCATCAGTAGAAAATGGCCAAATACTTCAACAAAAATGTCATAAGCATAACCTTCAGAGAAGAAGATTGGATCTTACGTAAAGTTTTCCAAAACACCAAGGAAATTGGAGATGGAAAACTTGGACCAAATTGGGAAGGCCCATATGTCATCACAATAGTCGTTGGGCAAGGAGCTTATAAGTTGCAAATTACAGATAGAGTGCCCAACCATAATAGTTGGAATACAATTTATCTAAATAGATTTTACCGATGAGATGGATTTTAGAAAGTGATCCTACTTAGCCAAAATATAGCCTCACAAATAATAACTATATTTTGACTATGAGATAAAGGTTATGCAAAGTTGCAATCTAAGAAAATTATTCGACATAAAAGCAAATAAGAGAGTTTAAATATTAAGTTTTTCTAGTCACAAACTGTCTCATACAAGATTAAGAATAGTCAACCACTAGGCAAGCTACATTAATCAGTTTTCCTGAGCCTCAGAGGGCCGATCTTCAGTAGAAATGTCGACACCAGTAGGAATATCTTGAGCTTGAGCAACAGAATCGACCTCCAGTGAATCAATGTCTTCACCTATCTTTTCTTGTCCTTCAACAACCATTACTTCTCCTGTAGCATCGCCTACTGTAACCTCCTCGCCCCAACCTCCTTCGATTGAACCTCTTCTCATTTTTCTTCTTCCCACCTTCACTCGAAAGAGAAAATCAAGCCATCAGCCTATCATAATCTCAGATCTATTTTTCTAGCTTCCATACAACATGCTTCCCAGAAAGGCATTCCTATATCAAATTGCTTCTCTCTTTCATCATGAATTCAAGGGAAATGACCTCGAGTTACTTAAACAGTTGCTCATTCTCTTTCTTCACGTTGTCAAACCCTTGCTTGAAAGCCTCAAGTATGGCTTCAGATACTTCTTTCTCCAGTTTAAGTATCGCCTTAGTCTCATTCAATTCTTTCTCCATCCCTCTTCTATTCTTTTAAGAGGAATCTAGTCCCGCCTTCAACTCAGCTACCTTATTTCTCATAGCAGTATTATTTTCCAATTCCCTTACTGTCCTTTAACTTGACTCGGCATGCTACTATATAAAAGGCTATATTCCATTGTCTGAAAAGTTTTAAGTTAGCTCTCATTCGACTATAATTTTATTTTTTTTAAAAAAATAAGAGAATAGTTCGTAAAAATACATACTTGATAACTTAGGGCCACAACTTTCTTCATCACTTCTATTGGACCAATCTTAGTCAGCCTGTTTTCATCCTCCTCAAGGAGAAGCCCTTTGATGAACTTGGAAAAACTCGAATGATCTGAGATTGTAGTCGACCCGTGAAGAATCCTTACTATAACGTTCTCTAGATCCTCCTACACTTCAGCAGCAGCTTTCCTCTTCTTCATTGTCACAGTCATTTCAGTCGACTGTCATTTCGTGATGTGATCCTCAGTCGAAGTAACTTCTTTGAGTTTTAGGACCTCGACCTTTTCAACTTCTACTTCCTTCCATTTGGCCCTCTTCGCTTTCCTTCTGTTCTTCAGTTTGTCGACTGAAGACACTTTGAATGGCTCTAACATGATATCAGATGCCCATAAAAGTTCTTCAGACATTAGTGGCTTTAAAAATGTTAACTCTCCGTATATCTGTCGACTTAACTAATTAGAGTATATCATTGTTAGAATGTGTTTACAAGATGCCAAAGGGGGACCTTCTCGATCGTAGATTTCTTTCCACAACAGAGTCGAGCTCAACCATTTCTCTACCAAGATGATTCTCCAATCCCTATCTTTAGCAGGCAAAGCAAGAATAGTTTTAGTGTACGAAACGATTCGACCAGTGGTCTCAAATGACCTATTTCAATAAGGGTCTGTAAGAAAGACTGGATATAGTCTCATTCGCCTAAGTATTCGAAAATGATGCGTGTGAGAGATTTAATACTCACTCGACAAACTTCAGGATTCTGGGATTCGACTAGCTCCAGCCGACCCGAAAACACCCTCGCCCCTCATAAAGAAATAATAAGACTGCCAGTTCCCCATATTATTTGTTGGAAGTCCAGACACTAAGTGTTCTTTCTTTTGGCAAAGAAAAAAAATATATCTCCATTTTTCTGTAGGTGCTCCTTTAGAAAATATGTGTGCAATAAGTCTTTTACTTCGAATAACATACCTATTTTGAAAGCCATACATTCAATCGACAGTAGGATCCTCCAAGTGTTTAGCATCAGCTGAGAAAGAGCTAACTTATAGTGGTTCAAATCTTCCCAAACTAACTTGGGTATGGGAAACTTAAATCCATAAGCAAATGGTTGTTCATAAAACCTATTCCACCCTGGAACTTTTAATCTATCCTCTAAGTCGACATGGCTAACCTTACTTCTATGGAATGTGGAAACCTATATCTCAACTTCATTTCCCTCATTGATTTTTTTGGTCACTCGACTAGTAGAATTTTCAGTCAGTAACTTTATTGGTTCACTAGTACTTGTGATCCCACTCGACTCCCCAACGGCTAGCAGTGTCCTAAGTGGTGTCACATCAGTAGGACCCTAAGAGGTGGTTCTACTACTGTTATAGGTCCAACCTTAATAAGATCCTCATGTGACGAATCCCTATAAGTTTCTTTATCACTCGACTCATTCGAAGGTGGTTCAACAAATCTATCAATTTGAGTATCTAGGCTATCTTGAGACTCTTCACTCGACATTCTCCAAACAACAAGCATTTAAACACTAAGTTTCCTAAAATATTTACTTCCTAAAGATCAAACTAGTCAAATCCACAAACACAGTTCCAATTGTTTCATTATGATCGAAAAGATCAAATAGCCTATTTTGACTAAGAACAACTCGAACCTATGCTATGAATAATTAAAGACATTGAAGAACACAAAAGACTTTTGAAGAATACCTTGAAGGTTCGAGACTTCTCCCAACTTGTTGAGTCAAGTAAGTTTTTGTGAATGAAGTAAAAAAGTAGTCAAATCTCTCGCTTATATACCTCACTTTGGCGCCTCAAATTCCTGCCTAAAATATGCCTCTTAACTCCCACTAGGGTTGAATAAATGAGGAATAAGATGCGTCCCTCTAGTGGAACCACTTCTCCTATGACTCATTCCATATGATGAAGAAATATATCATGTATAAAAATTCCAACCAACTAATAACCATGTCAATAGTCCATTCGACACAACATAGAAGAAGGTTTGGCATCTGGCAGATAGTCCATTCGACACAATATGAAGGAAGTTTTAGCATCTCCTGGAGAGTCGACTCAACATGGAAGAAGGTTTGGCATCTAGCAGAGAGTCCATTTGAAGGTTTGACATCTGGTAGAGAATCCATTCGACTCAATATGGAAGAAGTTTTGGCATCTGGCAGAGAGTCTATTCAACTCAACGTGGAAGAAGGTTTGGTATCTGGCAGAGAGTCCATTTAACACGACATGAAAGAAGATTTGGCATCTGGCAGAGAGTACATTCGACACAACATGGAAGAAGGTTTGACATATGATAGAGAGTCCATTCGACTCAATATGGGGGAAGGTTTGGCATCTGGTGGAGATTCCATTCGACATGACATGAAAAAAGGTTTGGCATCTAGCATAGAGTCCAGTCGACACTATATGTAAGAAGACTCATCATGATTAAGATATCCTAGTCGACACTACATGAGTGAAGCTCGGCACTTATTAAGGATCCCAATTGACACTACATGTCTGAGACTTGGCACTTGTTTGAAGATCTCATTCGATACTACATATACAGTGATTGTCGAATGGGATCCTTCCTTTTGTTCCAAACAATTTTCATAACACCTATAAAATCTTATCATACGGATCCATTCTATTGTTATGGGATAAATCCCTATATAACACGTATGACTCCCCTGGTCCTTTGACCCGTAGTATGGAGATGATCCCGACCTTCATCTGGTTCAGTCAACTAGGAACATTCCCCATGACTCATGTAGAGTCGAGTTCAAGACCTGGCCTTCATCTGGTCCAAATGACATTGAAGACTCCTATGGTCATTTGACCAATAGTACAGGGATAATATTAACCTTCATCTGGTTTAGTCGACTAGAAACATTACCCTTGGCTCATGTCGAGTCAAGTCCAAAACCTGGATTACATTTTGTCCAGATGACATTGAAGACTCCTCTGGTCATCTGACCAGTCGTATGGAGGTTTTCCTGAACCTTCATCTGGTTCAGTCGATTGGGAACATTCCCCATGACTTATATCGAGTCAACTTCAAAACCTGGCCTTCATCTGGTCCAAGTGACATTGAAGACTCCAATAGTCCTCTGATCTGTCATAAGGAGTATAGCATGGACCCTAATCTGGTTCAGCCGAGTGGGGACATTCCCCATGACCCAGCCCTTACCTACAGGTACTCTCACATGTTATTCCTTGTAGGACATTTGGGCTATCCTAAACTTCGTTCTGGTCCAGATGATAAGGACATCTCTTCGACGCGTGTCAAATCGAGAATATAACCCGGATCTCCATTTGATCCATGCTCTTAGTAGGTACTCTTACATGTTTAGTTTCATACGACATGCTCGTCAATTACTCTCCAAGTTAAGGATTTCTTGACTTAGAGAGTGGCAGATAAACTGTACGGGCCAAATTTGAGCTAAGGGAAAAACCATCTTTTCACTTCGAACACAATACCAAATGAAGCCTAAAACTATAATCCAGCCTGGAAAACTTCAAACCAATTATAAAAGCAAAGCCAATAGCTTAAGGATAACTCCTTTTAATTATTTACCAACTGTTTCTCTCTTTTCCCAAACACAGAGTATATTTCCACATGTTAAGATTTTTTATCATCAAATGCCTATATCTTAAGCATGTTATGGGACTTACCTCCATGTACCAACTAAAAAGGCAGCATTTCTTTGCCAATAAATGAAAGTATGATTCAAGCTAAAGGGATCATTGAAGTCTCATCACTCTCACATGAGCTCTCTAAATAGTTCTCCCCTAAATACCAACCCTCTGTCCTCACGGCAGTCCAAAGAGTTCTAGGTAACGCTAAACCTTGCTTTCCCCTTTATTTTATTTACCGTTCATCCTCACTATGGACTTAAGCATCAGAGTGCCTATGGCACCCACCACACTGGTTGGCAGAGACTCACAATTCACTCTACCTTTGTTTTACAAGATTGCTAGTGCATCATACCATAAATTCTTGATTGTGGACCTCAAGCAAAATCCAACGTCTACGGCTAGTTGGGGGGTGTAATAAGTATTAAAAAATGTACATTTAATGAAAGAGAAACTAATCATTTTAGACTTATAATTTCATTAATCCCTTAATTTAGCATATTTGTTAAATAATAATTATATTTATATTTATCATGATTTTTATCTTTTATGTAGGTGAAATAATACTTTGAATACACATCTATAAAAACGGACCTGACATTTGGATTTTTGAGGCCAAAAACTTGAAAGAGAGTTCTAACAGTGTACAAATTCGGAACTTCCAACCTTGGCAATATTCATATTTTGGCCATAACTTTTTACTCTGATATCGGATTGAAGTGATTTCAGTTCCAAATGTAAGAAGACTCAAATATCTAGAACTTTGATGTCGATAAGATTTTCTATTTCTGAATTTTTCAAGACCGAAATTGATGAAAAATCCAAAGTATTCCATATGTAATTATTATTATCAAATACAAATATATATATTATTGGTGGAGGTCAGCGTCAACCTTTCAATGGATGTTCCCTCAACCTTGAAAATTGCATGCAATTATCAAGGACAGTTGTTCACAATTGTATTTTTGCAATTGTGAACACTGGGCATCCTCGATAAGTAAGAGGATGCTCAGCACATAAAAAATATGCTTTCTCTGAATTCTCTGTAGAATATAGGAGATAGTATCTTATATGTTTTACTTTTCTAAAGCTTTCTTGTAGTTTCTTTTTCTTTAGTAATAAAATTACGTGTGTTTTTATTCAAATTATGAGTAGCTAATTTCTTTTTGCTGATGTAAATGGTGAACCTTTTAATATGAAAATTTAGATTAATTTCGTTTATATTATAATATATAAATTATAATCTAATGATTAAAATTTAATTAAATCTGGATTAATTATTGACAAACTTGTTACCGCCTACATGTATGGTTTTATTTATTTGGCATAATTGAGTACCTAATGGACTTGTTATAGACAAAGTTATCACTGCCTTTATAGCTGGTTTTAAATATTTTGGCATAATTAATTATTGAAATAAATTAATTGGGTAATAATGACAATTTATTTATAATAAAAAGTGAGATTTCTAAATTTGAAATATTAAAAGTGGATCCAATAGCCCAAGTATTTTATTTTATTATTGTAGTTTAAATTAAAATTTTCAATCACTTCAAACAATCCTACTTTTTATTTTTTTACTCAAATTATTATTTTATCTTATTAAATTTTATTCTATATGGATCAACCCCGGTCTTAACAAGTTATTTTATTACTTCGACACTCTTATACTTGGGAGTAAATAACCACTTTTGAGTGTGTCAAAGTATTTATGATCAAGAAGTTCAGCGATTACCAAATATGTAAATCATGATGTGAGGAAACGTAGTACCACGAGGCATTCACAGGGAATCTAGACCCGGTGGCTTTATGTGCTCAGCTCTAACGAAAGGTGCGACACGTAGCGTGGGAAACATTCACCCCTATGGCACCCAAACCTCAGTTGAACACAATTGACAACATTCCATGGGTCGGAATGTAAGTACCCTGTTGATTTTTGCACCTTCTAAGACATTGAAGACAAGCTACATAACATGAGTGGCCAGAGGGCCTCTGTGGCGATTGTGTGCTCAGGATGATCATATAATGGAGAGGAACCAAACCTCTGTGGCGTTTGACGCCCCAATTTGAGGTACATAGCACGAACGATTAAAGGACTTATGTGGAGATTGTAGCCTCGAGATAACTATAGCATATGTGTTCGAATGGCTCACGTTACGGTTGGTATTCCTATTCTAGGTGCATAGCGCGAGGAAGGCCCATAGGCCTCCTTGAAGATTGTAGCCTCGAGTAGGGATAATACCCTCGTGGTGTTTGTCACCCTTTTCTGGGGTCCATAATATATGGTTAATAGATGTCCCGGGAAGATTAGGTCGTGAGGTGCATAGAGTGTAGGAGATAAATGACACATGGCGATTGTGACCTGAGTATACACTGGATGGTACGTCACATTGATGACTTTTATTATTTTGGACAACACTAAATGAGACATTGTCTCTGTTCTTTCCATTTTTTTTTGGGTAGTACAATGCGAGTGATATGTCAATCACGTTTCTTTACCATTTTATTTTTATTCAGCACTGGCGGGAAGCCACTACCGTTATTTTTTACATGGGTGGCTCGAGGTTTAATATCCCCACTCTTGTGGTATTTGTGATTATATAGCTTGAGGTTGGATGATTTCCCTCAAGACCCTAGCATGTTAAATGGCACACAAAGGATGTGTTCCCTTATAACCAAAGGTGTTGAGATGGTTTGGTGTTGATGATTCCACCAAAGCCCTTGTGATTGTATATCTTGGGGCCAGATGATTTACTCGAGGCCTCATCATACTAAATGGCGTGAGGAGGGTTTTGATTTGCTAGTGGCCAAGCATGATATGAATGGCTTAAGGGTCAGATGTCTTCCCCAATATCTTTTGTGATTGAGGTAGGCTTGGGGTCAGAGGATCTCCCTCAATGTCTTATTATGGTGATGGCACGAATATGGTCTCATTCCTTCATGGCCATGTAATTAAGATAGGCTGGGGGTTGGAGGATATCCCTCAAGGCCTTACTGTGCTATTGGCGCGAGGAGGGTTTCATTCCATTGTTGACAAGTATGATATAAATGACTTTGGAGTCGGATGTTTTCCCTAAAAGCCTTTTGTGATTGAGATAGCTTTTTGTGATTGTGTTATTAGTCGGGATGACAGTGGGTAGGGTTTGGTGCAAGTTTTCCATTACCAAACTCGCACCACATATGTAAATAAATTACCAAACTTGCACTATATTTGCTGTAAGTTTTAATTTTCATTACTAAATCTGCACCCGTATATAAAAATAAAGTACCAAACCCGCATTGGTACCCAGCAGATTTTTTACGAGTTTTAAAAATATCATATAAAATAAATTTCATGTGATAAAATATTCTTCATCTATAATATGAAAACTAAATTAAACATATATTAAACTATCTATAATTTCTTTACATATCAGTGGAGTTTGGTTTGAAGTCAATATGAATTCGCAAGTACTAAACAGAATACTAGACCAAAAATAATTCAAAAAAATGATAAAGCTGACAAAAAAATTAACAACATGTTAACTAAAGATTAAACTAATACAAGACGAGAAGCAATTCAAAAAACATAAAATTAACTATATAATGTGAGTCATTTTATATGAGTGTATTTTCTTTACCCTAAAAAATATAAATAATAAAAATTTAGTTTGCGGGTATCCATGGGTTTGCTTAATTTCCAAACCCGTACAAAACCCGCAGTGAATTTTGTTATAATTTATCAAACCCGCATCAAATCCGCTTAAATATTTATCAAATCATACCCATTGCGGGCAGGTTTTTACAGGTTTACGGATTTGTGGGTGAAATTGCTATCTTTAGTTATTGGCATAATGAGAGTTTCATTCCCTCGTGGCCAGTTTGATATAAATGGCTTGGGATAATTTCCCCCAATGCCTTTTTTGTTTGAGATGGCTCGGGGTCAGGTGATTTCCCCGAGGCCTTACTGTGGTGATGACATGGGGAGAGTTTTCCCTCTTGCCAATTATTAATTGGCTTGGGATCATGTGATCTCCCCGAAGCCTTATTGCTTTGTTAGAAGCATTTGAAGGGCTACGTTCCCTTAGTATTATGAGATTAAATAACATGAGGATTAGGTTGTGCACCAAACAGTAAAGGATCATGTCGGTTTTAAGGAGAATTGATAGATCGGGTTCGTTGGATGGGAGTAATAGGAATATGAGCTTATTTGAGAGGATTTTTGATTAGTTACTAATCAGCGCCAATTTAGGTCGGTGTGAAAAATATTTGAGTATGTGGGGGCAGTTATAGCCCTTAGTGAAAATGAGTTATTTATTTTTTGGCTAAGAAAGCCTTAGGGTTGCAGGTCGAAGTGTTAATATGGTCGGGTTAGTTTTGTCCTCCATATCAATGGACACGTGTTAGATTGGATTGTAAATTATCCAAGTATTATTAAAAGAGGAATGGTCCTTGGTGGGTCGGATTAGTGGAGCTGGTTTTATAGCATGATCAAGGTTATTACGAAATTATAGTTTGTAAGTTGAAATAATTTCCAAGTACTGAAGAATTATTACCTTAGATCAGGACTTTGCACTGTGTGTGCATCGAGGTATTCAAGTTATTACAAATAAACAAAAATAATTTTTTTTTATTTATAATGTCAAGTCTATTACGTTATTTCCCCCTCCGGATTCTCAATCGAAGAGGTATCGATTACAATATTAGATGGTGATAAACGGAAAATATATCAATATTTACCGCCCTTTTACTTAAAATTTTGTATAGTTTCTCGAGTATTGTGAATATTTTTACGTGTTTTGTGTTATTTTACAGATAAATAAAGTTTCGGAACTCATTAGAATCAAATAGGGGCTAAAACGGTAAAATTCGGATAAAAAATGCAAAATGGGAAATTCACTGTTCCCGCATCGCGATGCCAACCCTCAATGCGTCGCAACGTCAAACAATAATTCAGCTGCCGACACTTGTACAGTACTTTAGGCCGCGTCATGACGCGTAGTATTTTTGAAGCCTATAAGGCCTAATTCAAAAAGAAAATTCATACTTTTTTCTTGGGAATTTCTTAGAATACTAAGAAAAATATTTTTCTTTTTTATTTACAGCTTTCTTGTATTAATTTTTATTTTAAGTAATAAATCTTTATTTGCTTTACTTAAAGCATGATTAGATAATTTCTTTCTGCTGGGTGAAAAGGTGAAGCTTTTATTATGATAGTTTAGACTAATCTCCCTTATTTATAATATATAAATTATCTTAAAACCTGAATTAATTGGATACCGCCTTATTGGTCTGTTGGACTTAATTAAATTAATTTTAACCTAACTTAATTGGATACCGCCTTTATGGTCAGTTGGAATTAATTAAAAATCTGACTTAATCAGGATACTGACTATATGGTCGGATGGTAATATAACACAGATTTATATATTATAATAAGAGAGATTTCTAAATTAGAAGTAATAAAAGTCAATCCCTTAACCCCAATTTTTTATTTTATTATTTTATCTTACCTTTTTAATTTTCAAGTTTGTCTTATAATGTTTTCTTTATTTATGTCTTTAATAATCCTAGGTATGTGTTGTAACTAAATACCGTATCTAGGGTTGTGATGAATTCAAATATCAGTGGTTTATAAGTTGGTTATTTTGTGTCTTGGGTAATATATTGGTTTATTTATTGAGTCTTAATCTTAATGCTTCTTATTAACTGGCCCCATAATAAGATTGATATGGTAAACTTAAAATGAAATTGACGAAGGGATTTTAGGTTTTAGCCTTAGACTCAATAGCTCACGATCTCACCTTAGGGTAAATTTTCCTTATGGTAGATTTCCTTCCAGGATAGACATATACCTATCAGGGGTGGGTAGCCACAATTGGAACTTAACCTTAAAGAATTTAGAGTTTCTTGGTTAATAAAGACATATAGTTAATTAGTTACTTTGGGTGTTTATATCTGACCATCGACAGAGGCTTTTACATATTTTCTTGTTCAAGGTTAATAAACCGATATATTGCACAAGCATAAGATAATCACTTTATTTTTAAAAGATATTGGAAGGATTCAAAACCCTAGATAGTTTCATAATATTGATTTTTTCTTTAATTCACCTTTACATTATTTTAATTACTTGTTTTTAGTTTAAATCACCATCCAACTAAAAATCAAATCAATTAGATACTCGTAGACATTTAGCCTCGTAAATTAATAGCTTATGTGTTAAGTACTCATGGGATCGATACATTTTACACTACTTGAACGATACGTGCACTTGCGTTACGTGTGTGATTTCACCGATCAAGTTTTTGGCGCCGTTGTTCGGGGACTTGTTTTTCTTTTACTATGAATTTTAGGTTAGATACTTTACTTGTGTCTAATTTCTTTTTACTTACTATTTTTATTTTCTTGTGTTTCAGGTTCTTAGCCACCACATGAAAAGAAACAAAAACTTTGAAATTCGTCCGCTTGACCCAGAAATTGAAAGAACAATCAAATAGTTGAGAAGGGAAAGGCAAGAAGACCAAGAAGCACTGATCAACATGAACAATCAAGAACCTGAACTGTTAGAAGTTGCACCACCAATTCACATTCGAGCTAGAATAATTTCGGTAGTTGACGGCTTCATATCATGCATTGTACTTCTTTCTTTACCAGCAAATACGTGTGACATCAAAACATGCATTCAGATGATACATCAATCAGTTCAGTTGGGGGAAATGCAACTGAAGATTCGAATACCCACATCAGTAACTTCCTGGAAGTCTGTGACGCATTCAATTACAATCGAGCGGCAGAAGAAGTAATGCGACTTCGTGTGTTCCCATATTCCTTGAAAGACAGAGCTAAGACTTCTCTACATTCACTACCAGTAGGTTCCATCATAACTTGGAATACTCTTGCCACTAAATTCCTTGCAAAATATTTTCCCCCAGCCAAACCAGTAAAATTGAGAAACAACATCACATCCTTTGTGCAACATGACTCAGAATTCATTTGCGGAGCATAGGAAAGATATAAAGAATTGCTCCGAAAATATACTCACCACGAGATTGCAAAGTGGCTACAAGTCCAAACCTTTTATAATGGACTTTCTGGACTAATGAGAACCCCAATAGATGCTGCTGCTGAAGGAGCATTAATGGCAAAAGGAGAAGATCGGGGTTGGGACTTAATTGAAGAAATGGCCAACAATAATTCCTTGTGGCCAACAAAAAGAAGCATGATCCAACGAAAAGGAAGAATCCATGAAGTAGGAGCCAACACAGCAATGAATGCCAAGCTAGATCAGATATGCAAAAGTCTGGAAACTCTTAACATGAAGGTTAATGCTGGATCCACAATTTCACCATATGGAGGAGCACCAGAGATACAATCTTACAACCAATAAGATGAGATGGTGAACTATGTAAATAATTTCAACAAAAAGGGGAAAAATCTATATTTCAATACAAACAGTAGAATAAAAGCCAGAAGTATGAAAAGAAGTCAGGAATAGAAGATTTGTTTGCAGAGATGTTGAAAAAGCAAGAACCAAATATGATGCTATGTTTCAAAGCCAATCAGCTTCTATAAAGGCACTGGAAAATCAATTAGGATGACTGGCAATGCTCAGAGTTAGAGACCGCAATGAACCCTTCCTAGCAACACATAACCAAATCCAAGGAATAGAGGGAATGAGTAATGCCAAGCCATCACTTTGAAAAGCAGCACTAAAATCAACAAAGATGTTGGAGTCAAGGCATCTACTGAGAAAGTTCCAAAAGAAAGCAGCAAAGCAGATCCACAGATGGAGGAAAAAGAGGCGAAAAATATGATCGAGAAAGATTTATCACACCTCCACTTTTCCACAGCGTCTCTAGAAATACAAACTAGACAATCAATTTGCTCGATTCCTGGATATCTTAAAAAAGCTGCATATCAACATTCCATTTGCAGAAGTGTTGGAAAAAATGCCCACCTATGTCAAATTCATGAAAAATATCCTGTCACGAAAGTGAAGATTGGGAGATTACAAGATGGTAGTACTGATAGAAGAATGTTGCGCCATCATTAAGAGAAAGTTTCCCCCAAAGTTGAAGGATCCTAGCAGTTTCACATGTTGGACAGTTATGACCCATAGCGTCACTGTTTGTAAAAGACATTGTATTTTTGTACAAAATTAACTATGTAGTAATGAAATTGTCTTTTACCGTTTTGTATTTATTTACTTTGATATATAAATGGTAGAAGTCCTTGTGATTAGTTCCGGATTGAGATGATATGAGACAGTATCAATCCATAAAGGTTTAATCATTAAATATCCCTAGTCGTAGTATTATCGAGATTGGACATCGATAATGTGGAATAGACTAGTATTGCACTTGTGCACGTTGTGAGGGCATAACAACATAGTTCTCATATATTTAAGTATTGGATACTTATGCGAGTGCGATAGGAGGTTGTGTTTTACATATGGTACGGAAAACATCGTCGCTCTGGATAGACCCCGTGGAATCCTATTGGTAGTATGTATATGTGTCTATGGGAGTCTGCTTCAGGGTAGGTGTACTTGGTCTTAACCTGAGACTTGCATCGCTAATACTTGCGAAAATCGATACGCTTTGGTTTTGGTCATCCAGGACTTTAACAGGTTTTGTGTACGCCTCTTCTAAGTTTATTGAGAATCGTAGTGTATTGGATGTGATGTAAAGACGGAAGTATCACTTCAGAAGTATGGAGATAATGATCACGCAGGGATTCAGAAATGGTTCTCTATTATGTTGCAACCATCGGGATAATATGACAAGGTCAGGATTATCCGATTCAAAGAGACTAGTTGCTTGATATCCGATATGTGCTTCGTACGAGGCAAACACTATTCCAGCCCTAGGCCTTGCACGTGACATCAGATACTGGATCGCAATACGCAATACTACGGTATACTACGCCTGATATAGATCGTATATTCCATTAAGAATATTTCTGGAGAATTGGGTAGGCATGACGCTTTACTAGAAGCGAATCTTGTCTCATAAATCGGTAAAAACATAGTACAAGGTACGTACGTGTTCGGATAGTCTGATGACCGGATTTACTGCCAACATATCCAGGGATCTCTTGGGTCACTTCCCGAAGATTCACCGATGACGTATGATTCGAGCTTAATTAATCTGGGATTAGTTGCGGAGAGACTTTATCTTGGATAAAGTACTATTTGAAGAGAGAGAAAGATTAATTTGGAATTAATCGTTAAAATAATATATTCGATATATTAAACGAAATTAGATTTCGACGCGAAATTAAATTAGATTTTAATTCGGGCAAACGAGTTAATTTAGAATTAATTCGTAAGCGACGTGAATAATAATTTTACTAGGCATAATTATTTAATTAAATTCTATTTAATTACGTCGAGACGGAAGTTCGTTATTTCTAATTAGCGAATCCGAGCCCGGGAGTGTTTGCGGGCCCACTCACATTTGGAATTGAGTGGGGCCCATATGTCAATCAAGTGTCACATCACATGTCACCTTTATTCACTTTTGGTTGATGTGTTTTGGTGGAGTTGGTGGAGACTTAAAGCACACTCCAAAGTCAAAGATTGATAGACCTTTACCAAATCAACTTTTGGTATATCTTTCTTCTGTTTTTGGAAAACAAAGGCAAGATTTGTATTCTCTCTCCCATTACCGAATTCATTGATGCAAAACCTCTCCCCATTTTTCTTCTTTGCCATGAGGACTAAAGAGAGAAAGGAAGATTTGTTGCAAATCATCCAAGGCTAGCACCTTAAAGGAATCATTACAAGGTGATAGGGAAACCTATTCAAGAGCTTGGAATCACAAGACAAAGCTTGGAGCTTGGATATTCATCTTGGCCGAATTCTCAAAGCTTTTTGGGGAAAAAACTTTGTTGATCAACGCATCCAAAAGTCGTTCAATGTAAGTGTGTTTCTGCCACTCTTCTTTGTTATTCATTCACATTTCTATGCTTATTTGATCTTGGGAATTAATCCTAGAAACCCAACAATGGTATCTTTGAGCCAAAATGATCATGAAATGAATTATGGTAAAATTTGGGTAAAATCAATTTAAGCATGATTTGATAAAATTGATTGATTGAGTATGCTTAAATGATGATATATTGAGGTTGTATTGGATCAATTTCATGAAATATTGATTGGATCAATTTTTGCCATATGGATTGGCTTGGCCGAATATAGAGATTACCCTATGCTCTTGGTAATTTTTTTTCGTTGATCATTGGATGACTTGAAACGATTGGGATATGTTGATTTAAAATTTAATCGCATTGAAAAATGAATTCGGACAAAATTCCTTACCTTGGCCGAGAGCATGTAAGCATGTAATGGACTTGATTTTTTTATTCAAGAATGTTGGACATTAGTTGAACAATTGGATACATAATTAATTAGTTAAATTATATTTTGAAAATATTGATTTAGTTAATTAATTGATGTAATACACTTGGTTAATTAAATTATAAAATTTAGAATTTTAAAATGTGATTAATGGGCTTGATTTTGAATTGGGCTTGGAAATGTTATATTTGGGCATAATGGGCTTGGTTGGGCAAGTTGATTTAGACCAATTGGATTGGATCCAAATTGGGCCTAAATCATTGCATTAAGTCCAAATGTAATAAATGGGCTTTAAAAGTTTAATTGGCCTTATGGGCCAAAATGATTTTATGGCAAATGAGGGTGATTCCTTAATTGGGCTGTTAGTGTTCCTAAAATATGCCAAGGATCTAATAAGCAAGAAACGGTGTTCATAAATTCATTATAAGTTGCGGAATTACTTACATTGAATGGATTTGAGCTTTTAAAATTTTTGAGAAGAAGATCTTCAAGATCCTTCCTTTGTTGATTCCAAGCTTTAAGTTAGTTTGCCTATCACCTTAGAAGACTCATTGAAGTGCTAGCTTCTTTGAATTTGCAACAAAATCAAAGAGAGAGTGAGATGAAGCTCACGCCCATAGTAGAGAGAAAGCTAAGGTTTTATTTTGTGTTATCAATTGTCTACTCAAAATGAGAGAAGGTCTTTTGGTTTTGTTAAAGGATTTTACCCTTTTCACTCAAAACCATGTAGTTGGAGTCTTGGTTTCACCTAAACCAAGTGGTGGAAAGTAAGTGGTTTTGGCATAAATGCCAACCACTTTCCAACCACCACTTCACATGTGTGACATGTGTGAAGTGGCCCCCACCATTTTGAATTCAAAATTCAAAATCTCTACGAATATTTACCGCGGCTCGGATCCGTTTAATCCGATTAAACAAACTTTCGTTGCTAAATAATTAAATCTAATTTAATTAAATAATGATGCCTTGCAAATATATTACGAACTTCGTTTACGAATTAATTCTAAATTAATCTATTCTTTCGTATTAAAGTCCGACTTTAATTTCGTAATTAAATCCAATTCATATTAATATATCCAATATATTAATTTTAGCCTATACAAAAATAATTAAATAGAAAAATCAAATTAACTATTAAATTTATTTTACCGATTAATTCCAAATTAATCGCGTTCTTTCTTTCGAACACATTTAATCACATATTAAATAATACCTCAATTAATCCTAGATTAATTTTCTCTCTCTAAATTAATCCCAGATTAATTCTAGTTTAAGTCAACTGTCATCAGTGAATCTTTGGGAAGCGACCCAAGAGACCTCTGGATATGTTGGCAGTAAATCTGGTTATCGGACTATCCGATTTAGTGCGTACCTCGTACTACGTGCTAACCGATTTACAAGACATGGTTGGCTTCTAGCAAAGCACCATGCCTACCCAATTCTCCAGAAATATTCTTACTGGAATATATAATCTATGTCAGGCGTAGAATACGTAGTATTCTGATTACGATCCAGTATCGGATGTCACATGCTAGGCATGGGGCTGGAATTGTGTCTGCCCCGTACGAAGCACATATCGGATCTCTGGTAACTAGTTTCTATAATCGGATAAACATGACCTAGTTATATTATCCCGGATGACTGTAGTACTTAAGAGTACTATTTCCGTATCCTACGTGACATCATCTCCACAATGACTGGAGTGATACTTCCGCCTTGACATCACACCCAATACACTATGATTCTCAATATACCCAGCAGAGGCGTACACAGAACCTGTTAAAGCCCTGTACGACCAAAACTAAAGCATACCGATTGTCGCAAGTATTAGCGATGTAAGTCTCAGGTTAAGACCAAATACACCTACCTTGATACAGATTCCCATAGACACATAGTCATACTACCAATAGGATTCCGAGGGGTCTATATAGAGTGAAGTTGTTTTCGTACCATCGGTAAACACAACCTCCCTATTACACTTGCATGAGTATCCAATACCCAAATATATGAGAACTATGCTGTTATGCTTCTATAACACACACAAGTGTAATACTAGTCTATTTCGTATTATCGATGTACAGTCTTGATTATACTACGACTAGGGATATTTAATGATTAAACCTCACGTGGATTAATACTGTCTCATATCTTATTAATCCGGTACTAATCATAAGGACCTTCTATCATTTATACATCTAGGTGATCTAGTCACAAATGATAAGAGTGTAATCTCATTGTCACATAATTAATTTGAACAATAACACCATGATCTGTAAAAATAGTGACGCTATGGGTCATAATTGTCCAATAATCTCCCACTTGGCCTATAGCGAGTCACTCGAGTGTCATACACCGAACTATATACGGTTCGCTCAAACTGCTGAGGAAAAGGCTTCGTTAGTGGATTTACGTGATTATCATCTGATGCGATTTATTCGATCATCACATCGCCACGATGTATGATCCGAACGAATCAGATGAATAGTCGAAGTATATATCTGGATCATTGATGAGACCATTAATTCTTTAACCTGTGCTGACGCCTAGCTCAGCTGCTAACATAACTATATCTAATCTAATTAGATTTATTATCAACCCAAATGGCTTCTATTGCTGCCTTAGCCGCAGCAATAACCCGTACTTGTTGTTTATTCAGTAACATTATCTTGCTTGGAAGATTTCCAGCTCACTGTTCCATTATTCAAACTGTATAGTATCATTGTTTTTATCGGTTAGGAAACTTGCAACAGTGATTCCAGTCACTTCAAGTTCTCCTTCTCCATAGTTTAAGACACCATCCTTAGTTCTCTAAGATACTAATGGGTGTTCTTAATATCAATCCAGTGACTATCATTTGGATTGACCTGTTTGTGACTCCATATGCTCAAAGCTTATGAGACACCAGGTCACGTATATTTTTCAATGTACGAGTTCTCGTAAAGTGTTAACAACTTTAAATCTATCCCAGTAGATCTTTATTCCTAGAATAAAGGTTGTTTCTCCCAAGAATTCTACAAAGAATTTTCATGAAAGCCAAGCTTTCACCGATTGTAATATGGGAATATCATTTCCAAGAAATGACATATCATTATTATTTAGGACAATCACTTTAAGTGCGCTCCCACTAATCTCCTTATATACAAAAGAATCATTTCTCGTTTTGAATTAAATCATAAACCATTATGATTACATCAAAACAATAATTCCAATAACCAAATGCTTGCTTCAATCCAAACATGGATCGAATAACCTACAAACCTTGTTTGCTAGTTTTGATACGACAAAATCATCAGGATATTGTAAACATACTCCAAAAAGGTTTCCTTTTCAGGAAAGCGACTTTTCCGTTCAGCTGTCACATTTCATAAATGAAATATGCAGTATTAGCAAGCATTATCCAAATGGATTTAACATGGCAATAAGTAAACGATTTCGTTGTAATCAACACAATATTGATAACGATACCTTTCCGCTACAAGCCTAGCTTAGTACGTTGGTATGCTGCCATCCACGTATGTCTTCCTTGAAGACTTATATAGTACCAATAGGCACAATGCCTTGCGGTACAACAACTAGTGTCCAAACATAGTTGTTATACATGGAATCCATTTCGAACTCATGGCACTTTGCCATAATAGGGAGTCGATACCTTGTATCACTTCCTCATGCGTAGTCAGTTTCCTCAATAAGATTGACATCTTCATGAGGTGAGATTAGAAACCCATACCTCCCAGGTTGTCTTCTGATTCTCTCCGACTTACGCGGTTCTTGTGTATTCAAATATTATTGGTACATGTTCATCCTTAATGAACTGTTTATGTTCCATTAAAGAATCGGTTCCAGGAACAGTATTACTCTGATTTTTATCGAGTTTTACTTTCCTCCCACTTACCACTGCATTTAGGTATTCCCCTTAGGAAAACCGCATGGAGAGCAACAATTAAATTGTTCTCTTGTGAGTTGTATAAGTACTATACTTTGGTTTCCTTAGGACAACCTACAATTAGGCACTTATCCGATTTGGTTTCTAGTTTGGTATCATCCAAACATATGCCCAACATCCCAAATCTTCAGGAGTGAAAAAACCCAGTTTCTTTCCTGTTCATATCTAACATAAAATCTTTCGAATAGATTTTCATGGAACCTTATTCAAAATAAGTATTGCACTGTTAAATGCTTATCCTTTGAAGGAAAATGGTAGCTCAGAGCGACTCATGATTAACCTTATCATGTCCAACAAAATTCGGTTTCTCTGTTCGGACACACCGTCAAACTGACGTGTTCTGGGAGGAGTCCTCATTGAAAGAATACTATACTCTTTCAAGTATTTGAGAAAATTATTGCTTAAGTGTTTTCCATCTCAGTTTTACTGTGACGGTTTTAATACTTTAGCCGATCTGTTTGTCTACTTCGTGTCGAAACTCTAAAAGTTTTCGATTTGTGTTTCATAAGAGACACATAACCATAACGCGATGCCACATCCGTAAAGGTCATGAAATACTCATATCCACCTCTAGCCTAGCTAGATATGGGCCCACTTACGTCACTATGAACGAGGGCTAACAGATCGATGACACTTACACTTTTACCAAGTAAAATGTATTTTAGGTACTTTACCTAATAAACTAGATTCGTAGACATCATTTGAATGGAATCAAATCCGTCCTAGTATCCATTCTTCAAAAGTGTGGATATACGAGTCTTGTTTAATGTGTCCCAGACAACACTGCCACAAATAATTCTTATCTGATCAAATCAGTTTGAGCTATTTGTTCGTCATATTATATGTTTGAGATTTATTTATATTCAAAATATAAATACTATTATTCACATCTAATGTGTTTATCTCAAAATCATCTTTATAAAATAAAACATCTAATGTAGTATTCTAGAATATAAAGGTATACTCGCAACGAGTTATACTCGTTATAGAGATAATGTTTCTAGTCAAACTAGTTACATTATAACAGTTTCCCAATTTAAGTATACACTCGAATGGTAGTTCCTAAACTTAGGTACCTACGGTAAAACAGCGACTTTCGTCCCGTTTCCTATTCGTAGAGTAATCTCAATCTGAAGTCAGTATCCTACTCAAAGCAGATTCTGCACATCAGTACATATATTTATGTACCACTTTTAGTATCTAAAATCCAATTTTAATACTATTAGTGAACATGTTTATGACAAACATATTTGAAGTCAGAGCCTTGCTCGTCTTCAATTCATTCATGTCTGCTTTGTCCAAATGGCAGTCTCGCTTTCGCGATCCCGTTTGCCACAATTTAGGTATACATCTTGGGATATGTCCATTATCTTCCTAGAAGATTATAATGATCTTGCCTTTGCCCTTTTCTACATCTCAGAAGCTTTTGGCCAAGCTTTGGTCTTCTAGAATATCGAAGTAAGGTGCGCCTTGTGCTACTTGCCTTATTGCAAACTTTGGCTTTGTCTCCTTAAGAATGGCCTTAACTCTCCAAGATTTATTAATTACAATTTAATACTTCTAAGATCTAAGAATAGATCTATGAAGATCCTTCAATTTCTTCATCATACTTTAAGGATCTAATCCTTAGTTCTGATTAGGAAATTAAGGAGTCTTATTGACAAGTATAATGGATTAAGCACTAAAGTTATCATCACATGAATCTTCCTAAGATCATGCTGTACAATTTGCTTAACTCCGGGTTAAGGCCTAAGTTGTTATTTTATCAAATAAAGTAACTTCTTAGTTTTCAGGACTATCCTGAAATTTTTTCCCAATTTGAAAATTAAAGTCGTTTAAACACATTTTCACCCAGGATTATGTATTTAAACACTAATATTTCAGTTATCTTGATTCCAATAGTCTAACTATCCAATCAACGATTTCGGGTACAATCTAATGTACTGTTTACTATAGTCTAACTATATAAATAATTACCATATTATTGGTTAAAATCAAAAAATATATTGATTACTATAATCCAATTATATAATCAACTATAAATGAATGGTAAAATTCAAATATATTGATTTCTATAATCCAATTATATAATCAACTATAAATGAAGTAGTTTGAATATATTCCAACTGTTTAATTAAAACAACAATTGAATATTAGTCCATCTAATATATTTATTAATAAATAATGATGAAAATTGAAATGAGCGCGTGTTGGCAAGTATCTAAACGAAATTTACAAATTTAATACTTGCCCCCCATATTTTTCGGCAAGCCTCTAACCCTCTGTGAGAGTACTCGGGAAACCTAGTTTCCTAGTGGGCTAGGATCTCGTTATAAAAACAAGCCTTGACTTTGGCCAACAAGCTGTATGATATTTAACTAGGTAGATCTTTAAGATCAATGGATCTCATCAATTCCTAGATCCAGTAGGCGGACATCTAAGTCCGAAACATATATCTAATATATGCCAATATATCTGATATATTCCCTAACCTTTTTCCTCTAAATCAATTAATCCTTGGCTTTGGCACAACAAGCTTAATGATTCTAGTTAAGCGTGACCCATTGACATGGAAAGCTTCGTAATCAATATCAATGGACAAGAAGTGATCTTGACTTTGGCCAACAAATCACGACTTGGACAAGACACCGATATGGAACAAAACTCTCATGATTCAAACACATCCGCAATTGACAAAGGTCTTGACTTTGGCTAACAAACCAATGCCAACTTTGGATCTTGAGTAAGAATCACTCAACGGAAGGAAAAACGCTTAATATGTTTTGAGGCTTTTTTGCGTAAATTGGCAACCAATTTATTATCTTTAATTAGGTCTCATCATACACCCTTAAGCATGCATTCTAAAAGCATAATAAGGTGTGATAAATAAATAAATTAATAATGATATGGATGGATATGTCACAAATTGTTCCTATAATAAATCACTCCATTTCCTCTCCCCGGCTAGAACTATTCTAACTTCTACCCAATTACATAATACAATAAAGAAACTTCATTAACATTGAGGGAAATTGGTGAGAAGAGAATTACAAAGAGTAAAGAGATAAAAGGCTGGACACGCATGTCCAATTTAATAAATTCTAAATTTATTACAACAATTTCCAAAATTGCCCTCACCCTTATAATATCCATCCGATATACATTATTCATGCAATACATTCATGTATTCATACAAAACATGTTATTCAATCAATCTAATCCAATTAATTAATCTTTGATTAATGACCATCCAATGTTCAAACAACGATTTGATTTGCGCGAGTCCAACTCATTTAAGAATAAATACTCAAAGTAAGTATTCTTGAATTATATTGAACTACAAATTTAAATCCAATTTATTTATATTCAATACTAATTCCTAATTTAATTCCAAATTAAATGTTTACGCTTACTTATATGCCTTAAAGACTTGGATTCCAAATCCAATCTTGATGGGTCTTAAAGGTCCAATAACATCAAATGTCATTTTAATTAAAGTCCAATGGACTTTTAATTAATTCTTAATGCATGGCCTTTGGCCATAATGGATCAAACCCAAAATGCCAAGGCCCAATAGGATCACCATATTGCCAAAATCAATTTAGGCCCATTAGGCCCAATTAAATTCTTTAAAGGGCCAAGTGATGTATTTGGACTTTATGTAATTGGTTTTGGGCCCAATTGGATCCAATCCAAAAGTCTAAAACCAAACTTGGCCAAACCAAGCCCATTAAGCCCAAATACATACTTTTAGCCCAATTCATAATTAAAGGCTTATTAACATAATTATAATATTCCAAATATCACAATTATTTTAATTAAAGTGTATTAGCCATGGTTAATAAATTAAACTTAATATTTCCAAAATATAAATTAACTTAATTAATCATGCTTAATCCATCATTTATGTTCAACACAAATTGAAGCCCAAACACATCATTTCATGCTCAACATGCTCTTGAATTTAACATAAATATTATTGACTTTAATTCCAATCTAATCAAACCAACAATCAATATTTAATCATGCATTTAAACACATCCAATGGTGTAAAATTGAAAAATTCCAAGTGCAGTCCAAGCAGTAGCATTCGGCCAAGCAATGGAGATTTTAAATTTTTGATCCAATAATTTATTTCAAATCTAATCACGCATAACTCTAAGTTATCATATTCTAAGCATGCTCAAAGCATCAATTTGAAGAAATCATATTCAAAACACAAAAGCCCCAAATTTTAGTCTCATGAACCCTAAAATTTTCATGCTTAAAGTTGGCTTTTGATACCATTGTTAGTGTTCATAGAACATGCCAAGGATCTAATAAGCAAGAAAAGGTGTTCATAAATTCATTATAAGTTGCGGAATTACTTACATTGAATGGATTTGAGCTTTTAAAATTTTTGAGAAGAATATCTCCAAGATCCTTCATTTGTTGATTCCAAGCTTTGAGTTAGTTTCCCTATCACCTTAGAAGACTCCTTGAAGTGCTAGCTTCTTTGAATTTGCAACAAAATCAAAGAGAGAGTGAGATGAAGCTCACACCCAAATTAGAGAGAAAGCTAGGGTTTTATTTTGTGTTATCAATTGTCTACTCAAAATGAGAGAAGGCCATTTGGTTTTTTTTAAAGGGTTTTACCCTTTTCACCCAAACCATGTAGTTGGAGTCTTGGTTTCACCTAAACCAAGTGGTTGGAAAGTAAGTGGTTTTGGCATAAATGCCAACCACTTTCCAACCACCACTTCACACGTGTGACATGTGTGAAGTGGGCCCCATCATTTTGAATTCAAAATTCAAAATATCTCTACGAATATTTACCGCGGTTCGAATCTGTTTAATCAGATTAAACGAACTTTCGTAGCTAAATAATTAAATCTAATTTAATTAAATAACGATGCCTTGCAAACATATTACGAACGTCGTTTACGAATTAATTCTAAATTAATCTGTTCGTTCGTATTAAAGTCCCACTTTAATTTCGTAATGAAATCCAATTCATATTAATATATCCAATATATAATTTTAGCCCATACGAATAAATTAAATAGAAAAATCAAATTTAACTATTAAATTTATTTACCGATTAATTCCAAATTAATCGCGTTCTCTCTTTAGAACACATTTAATCCTAGATTAAATAATACCTCAATTAATCCTAGATTAATTTTTCTCTCTAAATTAATCCTAGATTAATTCTAGTTTAAGTCAACTTTCATCGGTGAATCTTTGGGAAGAGACCCAATAGACCTCTGGATATGTTGGCAGTAAATCCGGTTATCGGATTATCTGATTTATTGCATATCTCGTACTACGTGCTAACCGATTTACAAGACATGGTTGGCTTCTAGCACAGCACCGTGCCTACCCAATTCTCTAGAAATATTCTTACTGGAATATATAATCTATGTAAGGTGTAGAATACGTAGTATTCTTTATTACGATCTAGTATTGGATGTCACATGCTAGGCATGGAGCTGGAATTGTGTCTGCCCCGTACGAAGCATATATCGGATCTCTGGTAACTAGTCTCTATAATCGGATAACATGACCTAGTCATATTATCCCGATGACTGCAGTACTTAAGAGTACTAGTTCCGTATCCTACGTGACATCATCTCCACTATGACTGGTGTGATACTTCCATATTGACATCACACCCAATACACTACGATTCTCAATATACCTAGCAGAAGTGTACACAGAACCTGTTAAAGCCCTGGACGACCAAAACTAAAGCATACCGATTGTCGAAAGTATTAGCGATGCAAGTCTCAGGTTAAGACCAAATACACCTACCTTGATACAGATTCCCATAGACACATAGTCATACTACCAATGGGATTCCGAGGGATCTATCCAGAGCGAAGCTATTTCCGTACCATCGGTAAACACAACCTCCTATTACATTTGCATGAGTATCCAATACCCAAATATATTAGAACTATGCTGTTACGCTTTCATAACACGCACAAGTGTAATACTAGTCTATTCCGCATTATCGATGTCCAGTCTCGATAATACTACGACTATTGATATTTAATGATTAAACCTCACGTGGATTAATACTGTCTCATATCTTATTAATCCGGTACTAATCATAATGACCTCTTATCATTTATACATCTAGGTGATCTAATCACAAATGATTAGAGTGCAATCTCCTTGTCACATAGTTAATTTGTACAACAACACAATGATCTATACAAATAGTGACGCTATGGGTCATAATTGTCCAACATGGGCTTGGTAATTGGGTTTGACCTACATTGACCAAAGCCCATGCCTTATGAAATCAATTGAAAGCACATTGGACTTTAATTAAACGAACATTGGATGTTAGTTGGGCTTTAAGATCCATTAAGATTAGATTTGGAATCTAAGTCGTTAAATCACATTAAAAGGTTTAATTATTTAATTTGGAATCAAATTAATGAATTAGTATTAAATACGAATTAAATTAGATTTAACGAGTAGTTCGTATAATTTAAGAA
This sequence comes from Zanthoxylum bungeanum, assembly GCA_019454045.1. NCBI lineage: Eukaryota > Viridiplantae > Streptophyta > Magnoliopsida > Sapindales > Rutaceae > Zanthoxylum > Zanthoxylum bungeanum. The sequence continues at coordinate 50,994 of SKCR01007806.1, forward strand.
TGCGTACTTTAAGTCTTTATTCTCAAACGAGTTGGACTCATGCAAAATCAAATCGTTGTTTGAACATTGGATGATCACATAATTAAAGACTAATTAATTGGATTAGATTGGTTGAATTGATGTGTTGAATGAATAGTATATATCGGATGGATATTAGAAGGGAAAGGGCAATTTTGGAAATTATTGAAAATTTAGAATTTATTAAATTGGACCTGCGTGACCAGCCTTATCTCTCATTGTTTATTTATATTCTCTTCTCACCTAATTCCCCTCAATGTAATGAGGTTTCTCTTATTGTATTATGTAATTGGTTAGAAGTATAATAGTGCTATCCGGAGAGAGGAAATTGAGTGATTTGTTCAAAGAACAATCTGTTAAATATCCATCCGCATATCGTTATTAATTTAGTTTCTGCGCCTTATTATGCTTTTAGAATGCATGCTTAAGGGTGAATGATGAGACCTTAACAAAGATAATAAATTGGTTGCCAATTTACGTAAAAAAACCCTCAAAATATATTAAGCATTTTTCCTTCCGTTGAGTGATTCTTACTCAAGATCCAAAATTGGTATTGGTTTGTTGGCCAAAGTCAAGACCTTTGTCAATTGCGGATGTGTTTGAATCATGAAGGCTTTGTTCCACATCGGTGTCTTGTCCAAGTGGTGATTTATTGGCCAAAGTCAAGATCACTTCTTGTCCATCGACATTGATTACGAAGCTTTCCATATCAATGGGTCCCGCTTAACTGGAATCATTAAACTTGTTGTGCCAAAGCCAAGGCTTAAATGATTCAGAGGAAAAAGGTTAGGAAAATATATTGGATATATTAGCATATATATTGTATATATGTTTCGGACTGTGATGTCCACCTACCGGATCTAGGAATTGGATGAGATCCAATTGATCTTCGAGATCTAGCTAGTTAAATATCATACAGCTTGTTGGCCAAAGTCAAGGTTGTTTGTTATTTAACGGGATCCTAGCCCACTAGGAAACTGGGTTTCCCGAGTACTCGACAGTGGGATAGAGGCTCGCCGAAAAATAGTGGGAGGCTAGTATTGAATTTGCAATTTCGTTCAGATACTTACCTTTACGCGCTTTCAAATTATTTCGTCAAAATTATTTTATTAGTTGGACTAATATAATGTTATTTTTCTTGTAACAGTTAGACTGTACCCAAATATCATTGATTAGATAGTTGGACTATCGTAATCAAGATGACAGGAAAGGGAAATATCCGAAACATTATCATCGGCGAAAATGTCTTTAAGGGCACAAACTTTACCGATTGGGAAATGAATCTGAGGATAGTCCTTGGAGCCGAGAGGTTGCTATATACTATACAGACACATCTTGGGCCTAAACCCAGACCTGATCAGTTACTTGAGCTGGAGCTTTGGAAGACTCACAGCGATAACAATGATACTGCTCAGTCATTTATGCTTGCTGCTATGACTCAGCATTTCCGTTGACAGAATAGGGACTTGGATCTCTATAACATGTTGGCGAAGTTGCACGATCTTCACCGATCTAACCAAAGATCGCAGAGATATGAGTTGCAGAAGAAGCTCTTCCGTGCACATATGTTAGAAGGCATGTCTGTTGAGTCCCGTGTGGCACAGATGATAGCTGACATTGACGAGCTTACTCATATGGGGATAGTCTTAGAGGCTGAGACTACCATAGATTTGATCTTAAAGTCTCTACCCGACACTTGGAGAGGGTTCATCATAAACTATAACTTGATGAACCAAGATGATACTCTTGGAGAGCTGTTGTCAATTCTCAAGGAAGCTGAGAAGGAGCTTCTCAGGGGCAATAAGCGCGAGGCGCAATTTTCTTCGACATCTCATACACCGAGGGCTGGGCCCAAGACGAATTGAGGTGTGAAGAAGAAGAAGCATAAGATAAAGGGCAAGGTCAAATCATCAAAGGCTTCTGTGAAGCCTAAGGATAAATCTCAGGATGTATGCCTCTAGTACGGCAAGCGGGGTCACTAGAAACGTGACTGTCGCGAGTACAAGGCGCTCCAGAAGAAGATTAAAGCGGGCAAGGCACCGGCTACATGTATGTTTGTTATTGAAATAAACATGACTACTTCGAGTTTTAAAAATTGGATTTTTGATTATGGTTGTGGTACTCACATATATACTGATGTGCAGGATCTGCGGATTAGCAGGAGACTGGCCTCAGGGGAGATTGATCTACGCGTTTGAAATAGGGCACCAGTCACCGTTTTGGCCGTTGGCACTTTTATTTTGGAATTGCCCTCTGGGCATGTACTAGAACTTATAGACTGTTATTATGTACCTAGTTTGACTAGGAATATTATTTCTGTATTTATGTTAACCCAATGTGGGTACACTTTGTATTTAGAAACACTGGGTGTTTTATTTATAAAAATGATATAGAAAATTGCACTGCTATCGCAAATAATGGTTTTTATATTTTGAATATAATCAATCTCAAACATATAATATAACAAACAAAAGGCTTAAAATGAGTAATAAAGATGAAACTTATATGTGGCACTGCTGTCTGGGACACATAAACAAGACTCGCATATCCACACTTTCGAAGAGTGGGTACTTGGATGAATTTAATCCAAATTCATATGACGTCTGCGAATCTTGCTTGTTAGGCAAACGCCTAAATCACCTTTTAGCGGTAAAGGTGAACGCGCCACCGAACTGTTAGCCCTCGTTCATAGTGACGTATATGGGCCCATATCTAGCCAGGCTGGAGGTGGATACGAATACTTCGTAACCTTTACGGATGATGCATCGTGTTATGGTTATGTGTATCTTATGAGACACAAGTCGGAAAACTTTGAGAAATTCAAAGAGTTTCGACACGAAGTTAAAAAACAGACCGACAAGAGTATAAAGACTTTACGGTCGGACCGTGGTGGCGAATACTTAAGCAATGAGTTTCTGAATTACTTGAAACAATATGGTATTCTTTCACAGTGGACTTCTTGTGGAACACCGCAGTTAAACAGTGTGTCCGAACGGAGAAACCGAACTTTGTTGGACATGGTAAGGTCTATGATGAGTCGCACTGAGCTACCTATTTCCTTCTAGGGACATGCATTAAACAGTGCAATACTTATTTTGAATAAGGTTCCGTCAAAATCTGTTCAACAGACTCCGTATGAGATTTGGACAGGAAAGAAACCGGGTTTCTCATTCCTGAAGATTTGGGGATGCTGGGCATACGTCAAACGTTTGGAAGGTACCAGACTTGAACCCAAATCGGATAAATGCCTATTCATAGGATATCATAGGGAAACCAAAGGATATTACTTCTATCACCACGAGAGAACAAAGTATTTGTTGCTCTACATGCGGTTTTCCTTGAGAATGAATTCCTAAATGCAGTGGTTAGTAGGAGGAAAGAAAAACTCGATGAAAATCGGAGTGATGTTGTTCTCTGGCATAGAATCTTCAATGGAACAAGAATAGTCCATTCGGGATGAGACTGTACCACAATCTTCTATTACACAAGGACCGCGTAGGTCAGAGAGAGTCAGGAAACAACTTGAGAGGTATGGGTTTCTAATCTCACCTCATGTAGATATTAATCTCATTGAGGATAACGAACTGGCTACGTATGAGGAAGCGATACAAGATATCGATTCCGCATTATGGCAAGAAGCCATGAAGTCCGAAATGGATTCCATGTACACCAACCAAGTTTGGACAATGGTTGATGCACGAGAAGGCGTAAAGCCTATTAGTTGAAAATGGGTCTTCAAGAAGAAGACCGACATGGATGGCAATGTACAAACGTACAAAGCTAGGCTTGTAGCGAAGGGGTATCGTCAACAACATGGTGTGGATTACAATGAAACTTCCTCACCCGTTGACATGATTAAATCCATTCGGATAATACTTGCTATTTCTGTATATTTCGATTACGAGATATGGCAGATGTACGTTAAAATCACTTTCCTTAATGGAAACCTTTTGGGGGATGTTTATATGTAACAGCCTGACAGTTTTATCGTGCCTAGACTTGCAAACAAGGTTTGTAAGTTAAATCGGTCCATTTATGGACTGAAGCAAGCATCGAGGTCTTGGAACCAACATTTTGACGAGATCATAAAAGAATATGATTTCATTCAAAACGAGGATGATCCTTGTGTATATAAGAAGGTTAGTGGGAGCGCACTGACATTCATTGTCCTTTATGTTGACGATGTATTGCTTATGGACAATGACATTCCCATGTTAACATCGGTGAAAGCTTGGCTTTCGTTAAAATTCTCCATGAAAGATCTGGGAGAAGTAGCTTTTATTCTAGGAATAAAGATCTACAGGGATAGATCTAGAAAGCTGCTTGGACTCTCCCAGAGCACGTACATTGACAAAGTGTTGAAAATATTCAATATATCAGTCCAAAGGGGACTGTTACCAGTGTCACATGGCGTCTATCTATCTAAAGACATGTGTCCTAAAACTCAAGATGAGAGAGACAATATGAGTCGGATACCGTTCACCTCGGCAGTCGAATACGTGACCTGATGTCTCATATGCTTTGAGCATGTGTAGTCATTATCAGACCGATCCGGGTGAAGGTCACTGGATGGCGGTTAAGAATATCCTTAAAATCTCAGAAGACTAAGGATGCTTTCTTAATCTATGGAGATGGAGAACTTGAGGTAACTGGGTATACCGATGCAAGTTTCCAAACCAACAAAGACGACTGTAAGTCACAATATAGCTACATATTTTGTTTGAATAACGGAGCAGTAAGCTAGAAATCTTCCAAGCAAGAGACTGTTGTTGATTCAACAACAGAAGTGGAGTATATTGCTGCAGCTGAAGCAAGCAGCAAAAGAGGCATTTTAGATCCGAAAATTCCTAATTTGATTAGGAGTAATTCCGTTAGCAGCTGAGCTCGTTCTATTGTATTGTGATAATAACGGGGCTATAGCGCAGGCTAAGGAACCACGGTCTCATCAATGATCCAAGCATGTTCTTCGACGTTTCCATCTGATTCGTGAGATCATACATCGTGGCGATGTGAAGGTCGAGAAGGTCGCATCAGATGATAATATGGCATATCCGCTGACGAAAACTATTCCTTAGCAAAAGTTTGAGCGACATATACATAGTTCAGGTATTAGATGCTTGAATGACTAGCTATAGGCCAAGTGGGAGATTGTTGGACAGTTATGACCCATAGCGTCACTGTTTGTAAACAACATTGTATTTTTGTACAAAATTAACTATGTAGTAATGAAATTGTCTTTTACCGTTTATTATTTATTTACTTTAATATATAAATGGTAGAAGTCCTTATGATTAGTTCCACATTGAGATGATATGAGACAGTATCAATCCATAAAGGTTTAATCATTAAATATCCCTAGTTGTAGTATTATCGAGATTGGACATCGATAATGCGGAATAGACTAGTATTGCACTTGTGCACGTTGTGAGGGCATAACAACATAGTTCTCATATATTTAAGTATTGGATATTTATGCGAGTGCGATAGGAGGTTCTGTTTTTCCGATGGTACGAAAAACAGCTTCGCTCTGGATAGACCCCGTAGAATCCCATTTGTAGTATGTATATGTGTCTATGGGAGTCCGCTTCAGGGTAGGTGTATTTGGTCTTAACCTGATACTTGCATCGCTAGTACTTGCGACAATCGATACGCTTTGGTTTTGGTCATCCAGGACATTAACAGATTCTGCGTACGCCTCTTCTGGGTTTATTGAGAATCGTAGTGTATTGGATGTGATGTCAAGATGGAAGTATCCCTTCAGACATATGGAGATGATGATCACGCAGGGATTCAGAATTGGTTCTCTATTGTGTTGCAACCATCGGGATAATATGACAAGGTCAGGATTATCCGATTCAAAGAGACTAGTTGCTTGATATCCGATATGTGTTTCGTACGGGGCAGACACTATTCCAACCCCAGGCCTTACACGTGACATCAGATACTGTGTAATACGGTATACTACGCCTGATATAGATCGTATATTCCATTGAGAATATTTCTGGAGAATTGGGTAGGCATGAAGCTTTGCTAGAAGCCAACCTTGTCTCGTAAATCGGTAAAAATGTAGTACAAGGTACGTACGTGTTCGGATAGTCCGACGACCGGATTTACTGCCAACATATCCAGGGATATCTTGGGTCGCTTCCCCAAGATTCACCGATGACATTTGATTCTAGCTTAATTAATCGGGATTAGTTGTAGAGAGACTTTATCTTGGATAAAGTACTATTTGAAGAGAGAGAAAGATTAATTTGGAATTAATCGTTAAAATAATATATTCGATATATTAAATGAAATTAGATTTCGACATGGAATTAAAATTAGATTTTAATTCGGACAAACGAGTTAATTTAGAATTAATTTGTAAGTGACATGAATAGTATTTTCTATGCATAATTATTTAATTAAATTCTATTTAATTACGTCGCGACGGAATTTCGTTAATTCGGAATTAGCGAACCTGAGCCCGGGAGTGTTTGCGGGCCCTCTCGTATTTAGATTGAGTGGGGCCCACATGTCACATCAAGTGTCACATCACATGTCACCTTTATTCACTTTTGGTTGATGTGATTTGGTGGTTTTGGCGGAGACTTAAAGCACACTCCAAAGTCAAAGATTGATAGAACTTTACCAAATCAACTTTTGGTATATCTTTCTTTTGTTTTTGGAAAACAAAGACAAGACTTGTATTCTCAATCCCATTGTCGAATTCATTGAAGCAAAAACTCTCCCCATTTTTCTTCTTTGCCGTGAGGACTAAAGAGAGAAAGGAAGATTTGTTGCAAATCATCCAAGGCTAGCACCTCAAGGAATTATTACAAGGTGATAGGGAAACCTATTCAAGAGCTTGGAATCACAAGACAAAGCTTGGAGCTTGGATATTCATCTTGGCCGAATTCTTAAAGCTTCTTGGGGAAAAATTTGTTGATCAACGCATCCAAAAGCCGTTCAATGTAAGTATGTTTCCGCCACTCTTTTTTGTTATTCATTCACATTTCTATGCTTATTGGATCTTGGGAATTAATCCTAGAAACCCACCATCACCATCCCTTACACCATAGTAGAACATTACTTCAGTAAGGCTTTCTATGATTTAGGTGCTAGTATTAATTTGAAGCCTTTGTCTATTTACAGGAAACTGCAAATTGGAGAAGCAAAGCCCACCTCAGTCACTCTGCAACTGGCTGACAGATCACTCACATTTTCGAGAGAGGGTTGTGGAAGATGTATTGGTCAAAGTCGAAAATTCTTTCCCAATAGATTTAATTGTCCTGACATGGAGGAAGACAAAGACATACCCATCATCCTCAGGAGACCATTCTTGGCTACAGGTCGAACCATCATTGATGTATAAAAAGGTGAACTAACCATGCGAGTACAAGACCAAAAAGTAACATTCAATGTTTTCAAAGCCATAAGGTTTCCGAACTACTAAAATATGGAGGAATATTTCAGACTTGATGCAATAGATTATATCATCCAGAACAAAAATGTAATGCAACTTTCCACTAACAAACTTAAAGAATGCATCACCAATATAACTAAAAGAGAATTAGATAATGAGATTCTAGAATGTATCAACTATTTTGATGGAGCCTCTCGCTTCAGATCGATATCACATGTCGAGAACTTGGAACTACTAAAAAAAGTGAATCAAGCCCTCGATTGAAGAACCATCGCAGCTGGAACTAAAGCCACTTCCGAGCCATCTCAAGTGTGCTTACTTGGAAAACTCTTCTGATTTACCTGTGATTATTTCTTTGTCGCTAACATAGGTGCAGGAAGATAAGTTGTTAAATGCTACTCGAGCACAAGAAAGCTATTGGTTGGACTATAGTCCATCATTTTTCATGCATAAAATCCTGATGAACAATGAGTACAAAGACACGGTAGAGTATCAACGGAGACTAAATCCAATTAAGAAGGAAGTCATAAAGAAAGAAATTATCAAATGTTTGGCTGTATGCATCATTTACCCCATCTCTAACAGCACTTGGGTGAGTCCTATGCAATGTGTACCCAAGAAAGGTGGAATGACTGTAGTCACAAATGAAAAGAATGAGCTGATTCAAACAAGGATAGTGACTGGATGAAGAATATGCATGGACTACAGGAAACTAAATAAAATAACACGGAAGGATCATTTCCTGTTACATTCATTGATTAGATGCTAGACAATTGGCAGGACATGAATTCTAATATTTTCTAGACAGATACTCAGGATACAATCAAATTTCCATCGCCCTAGAAGATCAGGAGAAAACCACTTTTACATGTCGTATGGTACTTTTGCATTCCGCAGGATGCCGTTTGGACTATGTAATGCTCCTGCCTCATTTCAACGTTGCATGATGGTCCTCTTTTCATACATGATAGAACAAAGCATTGAAGTCTTCATAGATGACTTCTCAGTGTTTGGAGACTCGTTCGATCATTACTTGTAAAATCTGGAAAAAGTGTTACAAAGATGCGAATATATCAACCTGGTACTCAATTAGGAGAAATGCCACTCCATGGTGCAGGAAGGAATTGTCATGGGACATTGGATCTCACAAAAAGGAATAGAGGTAGATAGAGCAAAAATTGAAACAATAGAAAAACTACCTCCATTATCATCCGTCAAAGGTATTCGAAGTTTTCTCTGGCATGCAGGATTCTACAGAAGATTTATCAAAAATTTCTCCAAGATTGTTAAACCATTATGTAATCTGCAGGAGAAAGATGTGTCGTTCCACTTCACCAAAGAATGCCACTATGCTTTTGAGATCATAAAACATAAGCTGGTTTCTGCCCCCATCATAGTAGCACCAGATTGGATGTTACATTTTAAAGTGATGTGCGATGCCAGTGATTTTACTATAGGTACAATTTTGGGACAACGTAAGTAGAAAATTTTCACACCATTTACTACACCAGTAAAACTCTGAATGAAGTAAAACTCAACTACACAAGAACTAAAAAAAGTTGCTCACAGTTGTGTTGGCTTTTGACAAATTATTCTCCTATCTACTGGGTCCTAAAGTGGTGGTCTACACAGATCATTCAGCAATCAAATACCTGATCGCAAAGAAAGATTCCAAGCCCAGATTGAACTGTTGGGTGCTTCTTCTGTAAGAATTTGACATGGAGATCCGAGACAAGAAGAGGACAAAAAATCAAATGGCAGATCACTTGTCAAGGCTCGAAAATAGAGGAACAAGTGGTAATTAACTGACAATCAAAGAAACCTTTTTAGATGAACAGTTATTTACCATCAAGCATATGAAGTTCCATGGTACGCTGACTATGTAAACTACATAGTATCGGGGGTCGTTGTAATGGACATATTAACAACGGAAGAAATTCTTCAAAGAAGTTAAGCACTATGTCTGGGATGAGTTGTACTTATTCAAACGTTATGCTGATTAGTTATTAAGGCGTTGTGTTCCACATGAGGAGATCAATAGTCTCTTGTAATATTGTCATTCATCATTATATGGCGGACACTTCAGCAGAGATAATAATGCAGCCAAAGTCCTACAATTAGGTTTGTTCTTGCCCACTTTATTTAAAGATGCACACTTATTCGTTCTTCAATGTGACAGATGCCATATAATGGGAAATATTTCGAGGAGAAATGAAGGACCTCTTCAAAGCATTCTCGAAGTGGAGATATTTATGTATGGGGCATTGACTTTATGGGACCGTTTGTTCCATCATATGAAAATATGTACATTCTGGTTGCAGTAGACTACGTCTCCAAATGGGTTAAAGCAGTAGCACTGCCATTAAATGATTCCAAAGTAGTGTTAAAATTCCTTAAAAAGAATATTTTCACTAACTTCGGAACACCTCGAGCGATGATCAATGATGGTGGCACACACTTCTACAATAGATACTTTGATGCACTCCTATCCAAATATGGAGTTACTCATAAAGTTTCCACTGCTTACCATCCGCAGTCAAATGGACAGGTTGAAGTTTCAAACAGAGAAATCAAGAGAATTTTATATAGAACCGTTGGATTAACAAGGAGGGACTGCTACAAAACTTGTTGATGCATTATGGGCCTACCGGATATCTTACAAGACACCTATTGGAATGTCGCCATACCGAATGGTGTTTGGTAAAGCATGTCATCTATCTGTAGAGATCGAACATAAAGCGTACTGGGCACTAAAGAAGCTAAATTTTGATCTAGAAGTAGCATGAGAGAAACGGCTCTACCAACTAAATGAATTGGAAGAATTTTTCCTTCATGCTTATGAGAATGCCAAACTACACAAAGAAAAGACCAAGAAGTAGCATGATAAAAAAATAGTGTGAAGACAACTGGAACCAGGGCAGTGGGTATTGTTATACAACTCAAGGTTGAAACTATTCCCTGGGAAGCTAAAATCAAGGTGGTCAGATTCATTTGTAATCACCCAAGTTTTACGATATGGAGCCATTGAGCTACATGACCCTAACTCTAATGATACATTCAAAGTCAACAGCCAACGTGTCAAGTATTACTGGGGAGAATCCATCAAGCGTCAAAAAGTCTCACACTTGCAGATCCAGCCTAATGTTCGGGAAGTCATGTCCAGCTGACGACATTAAACTTAGCAATGATGTTTGATAATCACGAAGATAAAATAAAATTCATTATAGATGGCATGAGTAAAGAGTCTTTAGATGACATATCATTGACTTTTGAGACGTATCCCAGTAGATATGTGTATCATACAATTCACATGTTACATACACAATTTTAATGAGAAAGAAAATAATTGAGTCTCGGGAATCTGAATTTAAAAGACCTTATTTATAAGAAAATTGGATGGGAAGCTTGTCTTTGAAACATATATGTCATTCAAGCCATTACTTCCTATACATATTATTATTTCTTTAACTAATAACTGTGATTTGTTTAGTTATTTTCTTTTATTTTCGGTGACAAGATCCAGAATTTTTGACTTTCACGATTTATTTTACTATTTAGCTAATAATTATCATTTGGCAGGTACTAGTGTTATTATTACTCACTCTTTTTCAGGATCTATAAATTCGGCTCGTCACCTCCCTATTGTATATATCTAGATTTGAGAGATTACTTAAAAAAAATGGAAGCAACTTCAAGAAGATGAGTTGTTAACATTTGTGTATTTTGCGATACTAGTTCTGATTCTAAATCAGAATTCGCTAAAGCAGCACAAGAATTGGGTAGAGTCATGGCTGAGAGGAATATGCATTTAGTATATGGCGGTGGCAATCTTGGACTAATGGAGTACGTTTCAAGGGCTGTACAGGAAAAAAAGTGGTCAAGTTTTGGGAATCATCCTAAAACATTTGGCAGAGGTGAATCTTATCAGAAAATCAAACGAAGAGGAATGCATCATGCCAGGTATATCTGAACGACTTGTTGAAATGATTAACTGTGCTGACGTTTTTATTATTTTTCCTGGTGGCTTGGGCATAATGGAGGAAATTTTTACAGTGCTATCTTGGGCGAACTTAAACATACACCAGAAACCAATTGAATTGTTTAATGTTGATGGATTTTTTTACTTTCTTTTTTTGTTTCTTGCAGATGCCCGGAGAAATTGGTTCCTTTCAAAATTCGGAACAACCAATGATTTAATTGACTTACTCTTAGTCTTTGAACCACAAATTGACCTTATCCTTTCCAAAATAAACTGGTCCAATAATAATTGTGGTAAAAAACATCGGATAAATCTAGATCTTAACCTTTAATTTTCTTTTTAAATGAACAATTCAACGCTAACAAGATACTTTCTTCTAAACTTTCCTTCTTCTTTTTAGACATTGAGTACAATGTCTGAATTCAATTTTTATTTTATACTGTCCACTCACTTAAATCATATATCGATAAAACCCCGCACCCCCAGTTTCCTTATTTTACAGGTACTCTTGGAGGACGAGCTCGGAAGGACAGATACCGTGGCAGTCACTAGGGTTAGAGTCCACCGGATCAAGTCAGAGAGAATATGATTCTAGTCGGAGTCAAGTAAAAGTTTTGTATTAGTCTTCGATTTTGAGACAGTCATTGTAAAAATGAGACAGTCACTAGGGTTAGAGTCCATCGGAAGGACAGATACTATGGCAGTCATATAATATTTTTAAGTTGGGCTACGGTCCCACACATAATATAATAAATTAGAGAAGAGAATATTAATATCTGTTTATGGTTAGAAATTCAGAGGCTTATGGGGTTAGTACGGCCTATCCGCCGCAGGTAATAACTTCCAGATCGGGGATGTTACATCTGTAACCGGTGCTAGCGCTACTTTCGGAGCTTAGGCACCCAAAATTTCATATACAGGGTATAGGCCTACCGGAGGATGCTTATGTCGGGGCTTAAGCGCCCAAAAATTCTATGTTGAGTGTAAGCACACCGAAGGTTGTTCCTATTGGAGTTGGTGCTTGGAGCGCCAATCCGAAAAATATATTGTACATTATATTTTTATTATAAAAAAAACTATATTTTCATTTCAACCTTGTTAATGGTAATGTCATTATGCATATTAAATTGATATATAAATATGCTAAGAATGATATCGACATTATAATAGTAATGTAGCAATACTGGACACTGAGGGGTCTGACATTGGGATAGTATTACTATTATAAACTATTCTTAAAGTAAATATTTCTAGTAGAATTCCTATAACCTACAAGACTAGCACATGTCTTATATTGGAATTGGAGTTCCAATGGTTTAACCGATGTACCTTGAGCAAAGGAAGCTCGTATAGACACGTTAGTATTCGTTGGAGCGAATATCGAATGACTCATAGGTGATTCCTAATAGTTGGAAGTACATATTAGTGTCCTAGACATGCCACAGGATCTGTTAGTGTGATTAGTGTGTGAATAAATCAAGAAGTTTATGGAATTAACTTACATTGATCGGGTTTGACTTTCAAACTTTTCATGGATGTTGAAGCTTTCAAGCTCATGGGTGAGTATCCCTATCACATTCATTTGACTCCTTTATGTGCTAGCAAGAACAAATGGAACAATTTTTTTCTCCCAAGGATAAGCAAATTTTTTGCCCAAAAGAGAGGGAAGTAATCGACCAAATTATAAACAAGGACATTCGGCCGAGCTTCATAAGAGAAGCCAAATGCCTTTTGAAAAGCAGATTAATGGCCTCTCGGCCAAACTTCAAAATTCAGACAATTTTCTTTTCTTTCAGTCTTCTGAAAGAAAAAACATAGAGCAATTGTTTTTCTTTCTTTCGGCCATATTAAAAGAGAAAGCAGTGGCCCTACTTCAAAAGCAAAAAAGGGCAAATGGCTTTTTGGTCAAAACTTCAAAAGTAGTGGCAATGGCCACACGGCCATTTAAATGAAAAGAGAGAAATAATGAATAAAAATCAAAAATTCATTAATTGATTTTAACTTGGTAGGTATGATGTGTATTAAATCCAATTTACTTTATTACCAACCACTTATATCAATTGCTGACACTTGATGTAAGTCATGGATCCCACCTATTTAATTGCAAAATCTTATTGGCTTACACAACACACTTTGGGCTCGGATTCGTTTAATCCGACTAAACGAATTTTCCGTCGCGACGTAATTAAATCTAATTCAATTAAATAATTATGCCTCGCAAAATTAATATTAAAGTCGCTTACGAATTAATTCCAAATTAATTCGTTCGCTAGAATTAAAATCCAATTTAATTCCGCGTAGAAATTTGATTTCATTTAATATTTCTAATATATTATTTTAGCCCAATTAAATAAATTAAATAGTAAAATCTAATTTAACTATTAAATTTATTTTACCGATTAATTCCAAATTAATCGCGTTCTCTCCTCTCGACGAATTTAATCCCAGATAAATTCTTAACGTAATTAATCCAAGATTAATTCTTTCTCTGATAATTAATCCCAGATTACTTCTTTCCGTAATTAATCCTAAATTAATTTTCTCTCTCTCATAATTAATCTCAGATTAATTTTATTCGAGTCAAAATTACCGATTTACAATGCATGGTTGGCTTCTAGCAAAGCACCGTGCCTACCTCATTTTCCAGAAATATTCTTCTACTGATTACAAGATCTTTGTCAGGCATAGTATGTTAGGATTCTAAGTAGTCCCAAGATCATTCAAGTATGAAATAAAGTGAATACAAAATGAAGTATGGCAGAATCATACTTACAAAGAACAGATTTTGAAGTTGTTGAACACAAAAACTTTTAGCCTTTGAAAAGTCACCAAAATCCTCTTTAATTGTTGATCTTCAAGCTCCAAGTCTTGATCTTTGATTCCAAGCTTTGGGATGGTTTCCCTATCACATTGGATGATTCTTTGTGCGTGTGCTAGCACTTAGAAATTTTTGCAACAAAACTTCTTATTCTTCCTCCTAGTTTCGGCCAAGATGAAAGAAAATGGAGAGAGTGTTTTTGGCTTCCAAAACCGTGAGATGAGAGTGTGATTGGATGAGTTTTACTTGTGTTAATTGATTTCAAAAATCAAAAGAAAGATATACCAAACATTTGGTATATGTCACTGAAGCCATCAACTTTAGGAAGTGTGTTGAGCAAGTCTTCACTAACTCACCAAAACCCATCAACTAAAGTGACAAGTGATGTGACTTGTGGGCCCCACTTGATTCAAAATCTGAGTGGGCCCGCAGCACATCCCGGGCTCGAGTTTGCTAATTCTCAATTAACGAATTTTCCGTTACGACGTAATTAAATCAAGTTTAATAAAATAATTATTCCAAGTAAAATTACTACTCACGTCGCTCGTGAATTAATTCTAAATTAATTCGTTTGCCCGAATTAAAATCCAATTTTAATTCCGCGTCGAAATCTAATTTCGTTTAATATATCAAATATATTATTTTATCGATTAATTCCGAATTAATCGTTCTCTCTCTTCAAATAGTATTTTGTCATAGATAAAATCTCTCCGTAATTAATCCTAGATTAATTATGATTGAATCATACGTCATTGGTGAATCTTCGGGAAGCGACCTAAGAGATCCCTGGATATGTTGGCAGTATATCCGGTCATCGGATTATCCGAACACGTTCGTACATTGTATTACATTTTTACCGATTTACGAGACATGGTTGGCTTCTGGCAAAGCACCGTGCCTACCCAATTCTCCAGAAATATTCTTAATGTAATATATAATCTTTGTCAGACGTAGTATACGTATTATTACGTATTACGATCTAGTATCTGATGTCACATGCAAGGCCTGGGGCTGGAATAGTCTGTGTCATGTATGAAGTATATATCGGATCATAAGCAACTAGTCTCTTTTAATCGGATAATCATGACCTAGTCATATTATCCCGATGGTTGAAACACATTAGAGAACCAGTTATGTATCCGTGTGTGATCATCATCTCCATATGACTGAAGTCAAAGCGTACACAGAACATGTTAAAGCCCTGGACGACCAAAATCAAAGCGTATTGATTGTCGCAAGTACTAGCGATGTAAGTCTCAGGTTAAGACCAAATACACCTACCCTGATGCGGATTCCCAAAGACACATAGTCATACTACCAATGGGATTCTGCGGGGTCTATCCAGAGCGAAGCTGCTTTCGTACCATCGGTAAACACAACCTCCTATCACACTTGTATATGTTAGTGTTCCTAGAACATTCATAGGATCTAATAAGCATGAAAAACATATAATATGATCATTATAAGATGCAGAATAAACTTACAATGAATGGATAGAGCTTTAAAAAATTTGAGAGGAAGATCTCAAAGATCCAACCTTTTGATGATTCCAAGCTTTTGAGTAGTTTCCCTATCACCTTTGTTAACTTCCAAAGTGCTAGCTTTTAGTTGATTTGAAAACAAATCCAAGAGAGAAATGAGAAGCAAGTTTCGGCCACCTTAGGGAGTTCTCTAGGGGTTTTTTTAATTTTCATCTAATGAAAAGCAAGAGTTACAAAAGTGTAGAGACCCCTTTTGTTATTCACCTTTTGGTAAAACCATTTTCACTTTTACCCTAAACTTGGTAGGTGTGGGTAAATGGTTTCTCAAAAAGCAAAACAAGGTAGTTGGGTGGTAGGTACACCTACCACACATGGGCTCCACATATTTGAATTCAAAATTCAAATATCTCTACGAACATTTATCGCGGCTCGGTTCCGTTTAATCCGATTAAACGAACCTTCGTCTCTAAATAATTAAATCTAATTTAATTAAATAACGATGTCTCGCAAATATATTAGGAACGTCGTTCACGAACTAATTCTAAATTAATTCGTTCGTTCGTATTAAAGTCCGACTTTAATCTCGTAATGAAATCCAATTCATTTTAATATATATGATATATTAATTTTAGCACATTTGAATAAATTAAATAGAAAAATTAAATTTTAACTATGCCTGGAACAGTATCACTTCGATTTTCATCGAGTTCTACTTTCCTCCCACTTACCACTGTATTTAGGAATTCCTTCTCAAGGAAAACCACATGTAGAGCAACAAATATTTTGTTCTCTCGTGGGTGGTAGAAGTAATATCCTTTGGTTTCCCTAGGATATCCTACGAATAGGCATTTATCCGATTTGGGCTCAAGTTTGGTACCTTCCAAATGTTTGACGTATGCCCAGCATCCCCAAATCTTTAGGAATGAGAAACCCAGTTTCTTTCCTGTCCATATCTCATATGGTGTCTGTTGTACAGACTTTGACGGAACCTTATTCAAAATAAGAACTGTAATGTTTAATGCATATCCCCAAAAGGAAATAGGTAGCTCAGTGCGACTTATCATAGACCTTATCATGTCCAACAGAGTTTGGTTTTTCCGTTCGGATACACCGTTTAATTGCGGTGTTCCAGGAGGTGTCCACTGTGAAAGAATACCATATTCTTTCAAGTAATCTAGAAACTCATTGCTCAAGTATTCACCGCCACGGTCCGACCGTAATGTCTTTATACTCTTGCCGGTCTGTTTTTCAACTTCGTGTCGAAACTCTTTGAATTTCTCAAAAGTTTCCGACTTGTGTCTCATGAGATACACATAACCATAACGCGATGCATCATCCGTAAAGGTTACGAAGTATTCGAATCCACCTCTAGCCTGGCTAGACATGGGCCCCACAAACGTCACTATGAACGAGGCCTAACAGTTCGGTGGCGCGTACACCTTTACCGCTAAAAGGTGATTTAGGCATTTTGCCTAATAAGCAAGATTCGCAGACGTCATATGAATTTGGATCAAATCCGTCCAAGTACCCACTCTTCGAAAGTGTGGATATGCGAGTCTTGTTAATGTGTCCCAAACAACAGTGCCACATATAAGTTTCATCTTTGTTAATTAGTTTGAGCCTTTTGTTTGTTACATTATATGTTTGAGATTGATTTATATTCAAAATATAAAGACCATTATTAGCATCAGTTTAACATATCTCAAAATCATCTTTATAAACAAAACACCCAGTGTTTCGGAATACAAAAGTGTACCCGCATTGGGTCAAACAAGATACAGAGATAATATTCCTAGTCAAACTCGGTACATAATAACAGTCTGAAAGTTTAAGTACATGCCCCGAAGGCAGTTCTAAAACAAAAGTGCCAACGGCCAAAACGACGGCTGGTGCCCCATTTCCAACGTGTAGATCAATCTCTCCTGAGGTCAGTCTCCTGCTAATCTGTAGATCCTGCACATCAGTACATATGTGAGTACCACAACCAGAATCAAAAATCCAATTTTTAAAACTAGAAGTAGCCATGTTTATTTCAATAACAAACATACCTGAAGCCGGTGCCTTGCCCGCTTTAATCTCCTTCTAAAGCACCTTGTACTCGCGGCAGTCACGCTTCCAGTGACCCCGCTTGCCGCACTGTAGGCAAACATCCTGAGATTTGTCCTTTGGCTTCCCAGAAGCCTTTGATGTTTTAGCCTTACCCCTTTTATTATGCTTCTTCTTTTTCACACCTCCAGTTGCCTTGAGCCCAGCCCTAGGTGCATGAGATGTCGATGTAAAGTGTGCCTCGCGCTTGTTGCCCTTTTGAAGCTCTTTTTCAGCCTCCTTGAGATCACTGTTGTTCATCAAATTATAATTTATGATGAACTGTCTCCAGGAATCGGGGAGAGATTGTAGGATCATATCCACAGTAATCTCAGCCTCAAAGACTATCCCCATGTTGGCCAGCTCATCGATGTCAGCAATCATCTATGCCACATGGGACTCAACAGACATGCCTTCTGTCATGCGTGAGCGAAAGAGCTTCCTCACTAACTCATACCTCTGCATCCTCTTGTTAGAGCGATGCAGATCTTGCAACCTCACTAACATATTATAAGGATCCAAGTCTCTATTTTGTCTACGAAAATGTTGAGTCATCGAAGCAAGCATAATAGACTGAGTTATGTCACAATCATCGCTGTGAGTCTTCCAAAGCTCCAGCTCAAGTGTCTCATTCGGTCCGGGCTTAGGCCCAAGAGGTCTTTGTAAAGTATACAACAGCCTCTCTGAACCTAGGACAATCCTAAGGTTCATTTCCCAATCTGCAAAGTTCGTGCCCTTAAAGACATTTTCTCTCATGATAATGTCGCGGACATTTCCCTTTCCGGTCATCTTGACTACAATAGTCCAACTATCTAGTCAACGATAATGGGTACAGTCTAACTGTTACATAGAAAAATAACAATATATTAGTCCAACTAATAAAACAATTTTGACGAAATTATTTGAAAGCGCGTAAAGCTAAGTATCTGAATGAAATAGCAAATTCAATACTAGCCTCCCACTATTTTTCGACGAGCCTCTAACTCTTTGTTGAGTACTCGGGAAACATAGTTTCCTAGTGGGCTAGGATCCCGTTAAATAAGATACAACCTTGACTTTGGCCAACAAGCTGTATGAAACTTAACTAGGTAGATCTCGAAGATCAATTGGATCTCATCCAATTCCTAGATCCGGTAGGTGGACATCCAAGTCCGAAACATATATATAGTATATATGCCAATATATCTAATATATTTTCCTAACCTTTTTCCTCTGAATCAACTAAGCATTGGCTTTGGCATAACAAGCTTAATGATTCCAGTTAAGCGGGACCCCTTGACATGGAAAGCTTCGTAATCAATGTCGATGGACAAGAAGCGATCTTGACTTTGGCCAACAAATCACAACTTGGACAAGACACCTATATAGAACAAAACTTTCATGATTCAAACACATCCGCAATTGACAAAGGTCTTTGTTGGAGTTTTTCAAGGTCCCAAGATCAAAACTCAAGCATGAATATCAAGTGAATACAACGACGGAAGTGCGGAATACTTACATCGAGCGGTTGAGCGACGATTTGGGCGACAAAAACAAAAAATCTGCACACTTTATGAAGGCAGTAATTGCTGTGAATAGTGTATTTCGCCCCTTCACTTCAAGTTTTGAAGCTCCAAGCTTCACCGAATGGCTTCCCGGCTCATGGGTAAACTTCCCTTATCACCTTGGCATGATCCCGGAGTGTGCTAGCACTCTTATTTTGCCACAAAACACACTTGCTTCCCTTAAATTTCTTTGTGTTTCACGCAGTTCACTGCCTTAGAAAACCAGAAATTCGTGAAGAGAGGAGAGGAGAAGAAGAGGAGAGAGAGGAGGGAAAATTGGTGTTGTGTGTGTCTTACACAAATTTCGGTTTTTGGCTTTAATATATACCAAATGCACTTTGAAATTAAATCCAATTCATTTCAAACACATTTGGTTTAAATCCCAACCACACACATCACCTTTAAGTCTCATCAAGTCACATCACTTCACTTTTCAAACATCAATCAATCCAATCAATTGTCACATCACTCAAAGTGACATGATTTGACGCTTGATGTGACGCTAGATGCGACTAGCGATTTGACGCTTGATTTGACGTGCCGCACTCGAATTCTAAATACGAATGCGCTCGTAAAAATCTCGGGCTCGGGTTCGTTAATTCCAAATTAACGAATTTTCCGTTGCGTCGTAATTAAACGATTACGCCAAGCGAAATCACTATTCACGTCGCTAACGAATTAATTCTAAATTAATTCGTTCGCCCGAATTAAAATCTAATTTTAATTCCGCGTCGAAATCCAATTTCGATTAATATATCAAATATATTAATTCCTCGATTAATTCCAAATTAATGTTTCTCTCTCTTTAATCGTTATTTTATCCTAGATAAAATATCTCCGCAATTAATCCCAGATTAATTTTCTCTCTCATCTAATTAATCCCAGATTAATATAAGTGCGAGTCATACGTCATCGGTGAATCTTTGGGAAGCGACCCATGAGATCCCCGGATATGTTGGCAGTCAAATCGGTCGTCGGACTATCCGAACACGTAAGTACCTCGTACTACGTTTATACCGATTTACAAGACAAGGTTGGCTTCTAGCAAAGCACCATGTCTATCCAATTCTCCGGAAACATCCTTACAGGAATAAGGATCTATATCAAGCGTAGTATACCGTAGTATTGTGCGTATCGGCCCAGTATCGGATAGTCACGTGTTAGGGCTGGGGCTGGATAAGTGTCTACCCCGTCCGAAACACATATCGGATGTCTGGTAACTAGTCTCTATAATCGGATATTCATGACCTGGTCATAATATCACGATTGGATGCGCATCACTTAAGAGCACTAATACCGTATCCTGCGTGACATCATCTCCAATATGACTGGAGTGATACTTCCGTCTCGACATCACACCCAATACTCTACGATTCTCTGATAAACCCAGAAGTGGTAGACACAGAACCTGGTCAGGGTCCCCAACCACCAAAACCAAAGTTTATCGATTATCGTAAGTATTAGCGATGCAAGTCTCAGGTTAAGACTATACACACCTACCTTGATTTCGGCCTCCCATAGACACATAGTCATAATACCAATGGGATTCCGAGGGGTCTATCCAGAGCGAAGCTGTTTCCCGTACCATCGGTGAAACACGACCTCCTATCGCACTTGCATAAGTCCAACACTTATATATATGAGAACTATGCCGTTGTGCCCTCACAACGCACACAAGTGCAATACTAGCCTATTCCGCATTATCGATGTCCAGTCTCGATAATACTACGGCTAGGGATATTTAATGATTAATCCTTCGTGGACTGATACTGTCTCATATCATCTCAATCCAGGAACTAATCATAGGGACCTCTCTTCATTTATATATCTATGGTGATCTAATCACAAATGATGAGAGTGCAATTTCCTTATTACATAGTTAATTTGCTACAACAACACAATGATCTGTGCAAATAGTGACGCTATGGGTCATATTATCCAACAATCTCCCACTTGGCACGTAGCGAGTCACTCAAGTGTTCCAACACTTGAACTATGTAAGGTTCGCTCAAATTGCTGAGGAAAGGTTTTCGTCAGCGGATTTGTTTAATCATCGTCTGACGCGATTTACACGATCATCACATCGCCACGATGTACGATCCGAACGAATCAGATGATATAGAAGTATATATCTGGATCGTCGATGAGACCTTTAATTCCTTAGCCTGTGCTGACGCCTAGTTCAGCTGCTAACAGAACTATATCTAATCTAATTAGATTTATGTTCGATCCAAATGCTTCTTTGCTGCCTCAGCTGCAGCAATTATCCGCATTTGTTGTTTATGCGGTAACAGTATCTTGCTTGGAAGATTTCCAGCTCACTGTCCCGTTATCCAAACTGTATAGTACCGTTTGCGACCTTTAGCCGTCTTTATCGGTTATAGGAAACTTGCTACAGTGATCCCAGTCACTTCAAGTTTCCTTCTCCATAGACTAAGACAGCATCCTTAGTTCTCTAAGAAACTAACGGATGTTCCTAACATCAATCCAGTGACTATCACTCGGATTAGCCTGTTTGTGAATCCATATGCTCAAAGCGTATGATACACCAGGTTTTGTACATTTTTCAATGTACGGTTCCACGGAGAGTATTTCGAAAGCCAAGCTTTCCCCGACATTTATTTTATGGGAATATCATTTCCAAGAAATGACGTATTATCATTATTTTATAGGACAGCCACTGTCAGTGCGCTCCCACTAACCTCCTTATATACAAAAGAATTATTTTCGTTTTGAATTAAATCATACACCATTATGATTACATCAAAATGATAATTCCAAGAACTAATGCTCGTATCAGCAAGCATTATCCAAATGGATTTACCGTGGCAACAGGTAAAAGGTTGAATCGTAATCAACACAATGTCGATAACGATACCTTTCCGTTAAAAGCCTAGCTTTATACGTTGGTATGTTGCTATCCATGTACGTCTTCCTTGAAGACTTATAGTACCAATAGGCACAATGCCTTGTGGTACATCAACTAGTCTCCAAACTTGTTGATATACATGGAATCCATTTCGGATTCATGACACTTTGTCATAATAGGGAGTCGATACCTTGTATCACTTCCTTAGTTCTCGTGTATTCGAAGATTAATGGTATAGTTTTATCCTTGATCAACTATATTGTTCCATTAAGATTCAATGCCTGAACAATATTACTCCGATTTTCATCGAGTTATACTATCCTCCCACTTACCACCGCATATCAGTATTCCTCTTAGGAAAACCGCGTGGTGAGCAACAATCTAATTATTCTCTTGTGAGGTGTATAAGTACAATACTTATGGTATCCCTAGGATGACCTACAATTGGCACTTATTATATTTGGGTTTTAGTTTGGTATCATCCAAACATATGCCAAGCATACCCAAACAGTCAGGAATGAGAAACCCGGTTTCTTTCCCGTTCAAATCTAATATGATATCTGTCAAACAGATTATTATGGAACCTTATTCAAAATAAGTTCTTGCACTGTTTAAAGCTTATCTGTTGAAGGAAATGGTAGCTCTAAGCGACTCGTGATTAACCTTATTATGTCTAACAAAATTCGGTTAATCCTTTTCGGACACACCGTCAAAATGACGTGTTCCGAGAGGAGTCCTCATTGAAAGAATACTATACTCTTTCAAGTATACGAGAAACTTACTGCTTAAGTATTTTCATTACGGTCTTACCGTGATGGTGTAATACTATAACCGATCTGTTTGTTTATTCCGTGTCGAAACTATAAAAGTTTTCGATTTGTGTTCTTCAAAAGAAACACACAACCATTACGTGATGCAACATCCGTATAGGTCACGTAATATTCATATCCACCTCTAGCCTAGCTAGACACGGGCCCACTTGCTTCACTATGAACTAGGGCTAACAGATCGGTGGCATTTTCACTTTTACCGAGTAAAGGTGTTTTAAGCACTTTGCTTAATAAACTAGATTCGTAGACTTTATTTGAATAGAATCAAATCAGTCCTAGTACCCGCTCTTCAAAAGTGCGGATATACGATTCTTGTTTAGTAGTGTCCCTGACAACTATGCCACAATTAAGTTTCTTAATTGATCAAATCAGTTTGAGCTATTTATTTGTCATGTTATATATTTGAGATATTATTTATATTCAAAATATAAATTCTGTTATTCACATCTAATGTGTTTATCTCAATATCATCTTTATATAATAAAACACTTTAGTGTTCTAGAATATAAAGGTACACCCGCAGCGGGTTATACACTGATATAAAGATAATGTTTCTAGTCAAACTAGTTACATTATAACAGTTCCCTAATTTAAGTACATACCCAAGGTAATTCCTAAAGTTAGGTATCTACGGTTAAAACAGCGACTATCGTCCCGTTTTCAATTCGCAGAGTAATCTCATCTGAAGTCAGTATCCTGCTTAAAGCAGATTCTGCACAACAGTACATATTTATGTATCACACTAAGTATTTAAAATCCAATTTCAATACTAGTTGTGAACATAATTATGACAAACATATTTGAAGTAAGAGCCTTGCTCGTCTTCAATTCCTTCTTAGGATTTGTCCTATTATCTTCCTAGAAGACCTAATCCATAATTCTCTTACAGAAATAGGGAGTATACTACGACAAGCTTATTGGATTAAGCGCTAAAGTTATCATTATATGAATATTCCAAATTTCATATTCCACTTATTCGCTTAACTCCAGGCTTTAGGCATAAATCATTATTTTATCAAATAAAATAACTTATTAATTTCCAAGACCATCTTGAAATTATTCCCGATTTGAAAATTAAATCATTTAAAATATTTTAATCCAAGATTATATTTTAAATATCCAACTTTTCAATTTTATCTTGATTACAATAGTCCAACTATTTAATCAACGATTAGTGGTACTATTTATTATAATGATTATAATAGTCCAACTATATAATCAAATATAATTTAAATTAATTAACCTCAATTACATTGATTACTATAATCCAATTATAAAATCAACTGTAAACTGAAATTAATTAATTCAAATATATTGATTAATATAATCCAATTATATATAATCAACTATAATACAGTCCAACTGTTTATTAAAAACAACAATTTAAATATTAGTCCAACTAACATTTATTAATGTGACGAGAAAAATATAAATGAGCGTGTTTAGCGAGTGATTGAACGAATGTTGCAAATTCAATACTTGCCTCCCACTATTTTTCGTCGAGCCTCTAACCCTCTGTGGAGTACTCGGGAAACCGTGTTTCCTAGTGGGCTAGGATCCTGTTAAATAACATACAACCTTGACTTTGGCCAACAAGCTGTATGCTACTTACCAGGTAGATCTCACAGATCAATTGGATCCAATCCAATTCCCAGATCCGGTTAGGTGGACATCCAAGTCCTAAACATATTACATATGCCAATGTATCTAATACATTTTCTAACCTTATCCTCCGAATCATCTAGGCCTTGGCTTTGGCACAACAAACCTAATGATTCCAGTTAAGCGGGACCCATTGACAAGGAAAGTTTCGTAATCAATGTCTTTGGACAAGAAGTGATCTTGACTTTGGCCAACAAATCACAACTTGGACTAGACACCGATGTGGAACAAAACTCTCATGATTCAAATACATCCAATTGACAAGGTCTTGACTTTGGCCAACAAACCAATGCCAATCAGATCTTGAACAAGAATCATTCAATGGAAGGATAATCGCTTAATATAAAACGAGGGTTTTTCGCGTGCAAATTGGCTACCAATTTAATTATCTTTGTTAGGTCTCATCATCATACACCCTTAAACATGCATTCTAAATACATAATAAAGCGAGTATGAAAATAAATAATAATGATATGCGGATGGATACTTTACATTGATCCTAGATCAAATCTCTCATTTTCTCTCTCCAAAGCTAGCACTTGTATTTACTTCTACCCGTTACACTACACTTCTAAAGAAACCTCATATACATAGAGGGGAATAGGTGAGAAGAGAATACAAAGAGAACGAAGGTGATAAGGCTGGACACGCAGGTCCAATTTATAAATCAAATTTATTACAATTTCCAAAATTGCCCCACCCGACTAATATCCATCCGATATACATTATTCATGCATCGCAACCATGTATTCACTCAAGCATGTTATCAATCAATCTAATCCAATTAATTAATCTGATTATTAGTGATCATCCAATGTTCAAACAACGATTTGATTTTGTTCGAGTCAAACTCGTTTTTGCGAACAAGTACTTAAAGTACGAATTCTCGAATTAAATTAAACTACATAATTAAATCTAATTTAATATGTATTTAATACTAATCCAATTATTTAATTCCAAATTAAATCTTACACTTTATTTACGAACCTTACGACTTAAATTCCAAATTTAATCGTTTCGGGTCTCAAAGCCCGATGAATATCCAATATTAGTTAATTAAAGTCTAATGGGCTTTTAATTAATTTCTTAAGGCGTGGACTTTTGGTCAATTCGTGTCAAACCGAATAACCAAAGTCCAATCCGGGAGTTACCCCATAAGCCTAGAAATCAATCTTGGCCCATTAGGCCCAATTAAACTTTAAAGGTCCATAAGTCGCATTTGGGCTTTATGGTAGCGGTTTTGGGCCTAATTGGATCCAACCAATTTTGCCTAAACCTAACTTTGTACAACAAAGCCCAATAAGCCCATTTACAACAATTCAAGCTCAATTTCCAAAATTAGCCCTATTAATTAAATTACACAAATCCAATCTCGCAATTTAATTACCTAAAGTGTATATCATGATTAATCACCTAAACTATTATTTCCAAAACACAAATTAGGCTAATTAATCATGCTCAATTTCATCATCACATGTCTAACACGTTAAGATTAAAATCAAACTCATTACATGCTTTACTTTATTCTTGGCATTAAGGTTAATTACATGTCCGATTTGTTTCAATCCAATTAAAAACAATTCGACATCAAATCAACATACACATAATCGTTTCAAGTCATCCAATGATCAACGAAACAAAATTACCAAGATTTAGGGCATATTCCTATTCGGCCAACACATCAAAATTGGGGAAATTTGTTCTAAACAAAATTTAATCAAATTGATCCAACCAATCATCAATTAAACATGTATTAAGCATACTTAATCATCCAATTTCATAATTGCATGCTCAATTTCATTTTTCCCAATTTAAAGTTTCATGACATACATTCAAAATTGGGGAAATTTGTTCTAAACAATATTTAATCAAATTGATCCAACCAATCATCAATTAAACATGTATTAAGCATACTTAATCATCCAATTTCATAATTGCATGCTCAATTTCATTTTTCCCAATTTAAAGTTTCATGACATACTTGGCAATTTGGGGATTTTTCGTCCAAATCGAATTCAATCCAATTGATTCCGCAATCGACGTTAAATCATCATCCCGAATGATTTCCAACACTTCCAATTGTCAAAAATCAAAAAATCCCAAGACATAAAATGCATATCATTTTCGGCCAAGGAGATATTGGGGAAAAATTGATCCAATCAAAATTTCTTCAAATTGACATAATCAATCATCAATACAAACACAATTAAGCATACAAATCCATCCAATTTCATTTATCATGCTCACAATCAAGTTTGCCCAAATTTTATCCCTAACTTTTCATGCTTTTAACCTAAGCTCATGATGCCATTGTTGGAGTTTTTCAAGGTCCCAAGATCAAAACTCAAGCATGAATATCAAGTGAATACAACGACGGAAGTGCGGAATACTTACATCGAGCGGTTGAGCGACGATTTGGGCGACAAAAACAAAAAATCTGCACACTTTATCAAGGCAGTAAGTTGCTGTGAATAGTGTATTTCGCCCCTTCACTTCAAGTTTTGAAGCTCCAAGCTTCACCGAATGGCTTCCCGGCTCATGGGTAAACTTCCCTTATCACCTTGGCATGATCCCGGAGTGTGCTAGCACTCTTGTTTTGCCACAAAACACACTTGCTTCCCTTAAATTTCTTTGTGTTTCACGGCAGTTCACTGCCTTAGAAAACCAGAAATTTCGTGAAGAGAGGAGAGGAGAAGAAGAGGAGAGAGAGGAGGGAAAATTGGTGTTGTGTGTGTCTACACACAATTTCGGTTTTTTTTTTGGCTTTAAATATACCAAATGCACTTTGAAATTAAATCCAATTCATTTCAAACACATTTGGTTTAAATCCCAACCACACACATCACCTTTAAGTCTCATCAAGTCACATCACTCACTTTTCAAACATCAATCAATCCAATCAATTGTCACATCACTCAAAGTGACATGATTTGACGCTTGATGTGACGCTAGATGCGACTAGCGATTTGACGTGCCGCACTCGAATTCTAAATACGAATGCGCTCGTAAAAATCTCGGGCTCGGGTTCGTTAATTCCAAATTAACGAATTTTCCGTTGCGTCGTAATTAAACGATTACGCCAAGCGAAATCACTATTCACGTCGCTAACGAATTAATTCTAAATTAATTCGTTCGCCCGAATTAAAATCTAATTTTAATTCCGCGTCGAAATCCAATTTCGATTAATATATCAAATATATTAATTCCTCGATTAATTCCAAATTAATGTTTCTCTCTCTTTAATCGTTATTTTATCCTAGATAAAATATCTCCGCAATTAATCCCAGATTAATTTTCTCTCTCATCTAATTAATCCCAGATTAATATAAGTGCGAGTCATACGTCATCGGTGAATCTTTGGGAAGCGACCCATGAGATCCCCGGATATATTGGCAGTCAAATCGGTCGTCGGACTGTCCGAACACGTAAGTACCTCGTACTACGTTTTACCGATTTACAAGACAAGGTTGGCTTCTAGCAAAGCACCATGTCTATCCAATTCTCCGGAAACATCCTTACAGGAATAAGGATCTATATCAAGCGTAGTATACCGTAGTATTGTGCGTATCGGCCCAGTATCAGATAGTCACGTGTTAGGGCTGGGGCTGGATAAGTGTCTACCCCGTCCGAAACACATATCGGATGTCTGGTAACTAGTCTCTATAATCGGATATCATGACCTGGTCATAATATCACGATTGGATGCGCATCACTTAAGAGCACTAATACCGTATCCTGCGTGACATCATCTCCAATATGACTGGAGTGATACTTCCGTCTCGACATCACACCCAATACTCTACGATTCTCTGATAAACCCAGAAGTGGTAGACACAGAACTGGTCAGGGTCCCCAACCACCAAAACCAAAGTTTATCGATTATCGTAAGTATCAGCGATGCAAGTCTCAGGTTAAGACTATACACACCTACCTCGATTTCGGCCTCCCATAGACACATAGTCATAATACCAATGGGATTCCGAGGGGTCTATCCAGAGCGAAGCTGTTTCCCGTACCATCGGTGAAACACGACCTCCTATCGCACTTGCATAAGTCTCCAACACTTATATATATGAGAACTATGCCGTTGTGCCCTCACAACGCGCACAAGTGCAATACTAGCCCATTCCGCATTATCGATGTCCAGTCTCGATAATACTACGGCTAGGGATATTTAATGATTAATCCTTCGTGGACTGATACTGTCTCATATCATCTCAATCCAGGAACTAATCATAGGGACCTCTCTTCATTTATATATCTTTGGTGATCTAATCACAAATGATGAGAGCGCAATTTCCTTATTACATAGTTAATTTGCTACAACAACACAATGATCTGTGCAAATAGTGACGCTATGGGTCATATTATCCAACAGTCTTGACTTTGGCCAACAAACCAATGCCAACTTTGGATCTTGAGTAAAATCACTCAACGAAGGAAAAACGCTTAATATGTTTTTGAGGGTTTTTTCGAGTAAATAGGCATTCAATTTATTATCATTGATTAGGTCTCATCATACACCCTTAAGCATGCTTCTAAAACATCATAAGGCGCAAAAGTAATTAATAACGATATACGGATGGATATTTAAACAGATTGTTCCTAGAACAAATCGCTCCCTTTCCTCTCCCCGACTAGAACTATTCTAACTCCTACCCAATTACAAAATACAATAAAAAAAACCTCATTTGCATTGAGGGGAATAGGTGAGAAGAGAATTACAGGAGTAAAGAGATTAAAGGCTGGACACGCATGCCCAATTTAATAAATTCTAAATTTATTACAATTCCAAAATTGCCCTTACCCTTCTAATATCCATCGATATACATTATACATACAACACATTTATGTATTCAATCAAAACATGTTATTTCAATCTAATCCAATTAATTAATCTTTGATTAATGACCATCCAATGTTCAAACAATGATTTGATTTGCGCGAGTCCAACTCGTTTAAGAATAAATACTTTTGAGTACGTATTCTTGAAATATCGAACTACAACTTAAATCAAATTTATTTGTATTTAATACTAATTCTAATTTATTCCAAATAAATCTTTACACTTATATATTTGCCTGAAAGACTTGGATTCCAAATCAAATCTTGGTGGGTCTCAAAGGCCCAATAACATCCAATGTCATTTTATTAAAGTCCAATGGGCTTTTAATGATTCTTAAGGCATGAGCTTTGGCCATAATGGATCAAACCCAAAATGCCAAGGCCCAATAGGAATCACCATATTGCCATCAAATCAATTTAGGCCCATTAGGCCCAATTAAATCCTTTAAAGGGCCAAGTGATGTATTTGGACTTCATGGAATTGGTTTTGGGCCCAATTGGATCCAATCCAAAAGTTCAAAATCAAACTTGGTCAAACCAAGCCCATTAGGCCCAAAACACACTTTTAGCCCAATTCATTTTAAAGGCATATTATCATAATTATAATATTCCAAATATCACAATTATTTTAATTAAAGTGTATTAGCCATAATTAATTAATTAAACTCAATATTTCCAAAATATCAATTAGCTTAATTAATCATGCTTGATCCAATAATTCATGCTTAACATAAAATCAAGCCAAAACACATCATTGCATGCTTGAGACATATTGAAGCCTAAAACATCATTTCATGCACAACATGCACTTTGATTTTAACATGAACATTATTGACATTGATTCTAATCAAATTAAACCAATTATCAACATTTAAACATGCATATAAACATAATATTTCATGTTACAAAAAATAAAAAACTGCAGTGCATGGACAGTCCACATTCGGCCAAGGTAAGCATTTTTTAATTTTTATTTCTTTTGATTTATTTCAAATCTAATCATGCATAACTCTAAGTTATCATGTTGTAAACATACTCAAAACATCAATTTGAAAAAATCATGCTCAAAATATAAAAGCCCCAAATTTTAGGTTCAAGACCCTAGAAATTTTCATGCTTAAATTAGGCTCATGATACCATTGTTAGTGTTCCTAGAACATTCATAGGATCTAATAAGCATGAAAAACATATAATATGATCATTATAAGATGCGGAATAAACTTACAATGAATGGATAGAGCTTTAAAAAATTTGAGAGGAAGATCTCCAAGATCCAACCTTTTGATGATTCCAAGCTTTTGAGTAGTTTCTCTATCACCTTTGTTAACTTCCAAAGTGCTAGCTCTTAGTTGGTTTGAAAACAAATCCAAGAGAGAAATGAGAAGCAAGTTTCGGCCACCTTAGGGAGTTCTCTAGTTGTTTTTTTTAATTTTCATCTAATGAAAAGCAAGAGTTACAAAAGTGTAGAGACCCCTTTTGTTATTCACCTTTTGGTAAAACCATTTTCACTTTTACCCTAAACTTGGTAGGTGTGGGTAAATGGTTTCTCAAAAAGCAAAACAAGGTAGTTGGGTGGTAGGTACACCTACCACACATGGGCTCCACATATTTGAATTCAAAATTCAAATATCTCTACGAACATTTACCGTGGCTCGGTTCCGTTTAATCTGATTAAACGAACCTTCGTCGCTAAATAATTAAATCTAATTTAATTAAATAACGATGTCTCGCAAATATATTAGGAACGTCGTTCACGAACTAATTCTAAATTAATTCGTTCGTTCGTATTAAAGTCCGACTTTAATCTCGTAATGAAATCCAATTCACTTTAATATATCTGATATATTAATTTTAGCCCATTTGAATAAATTAAATAGAAAAATCAAATTTTAACTATAAATTTATTTTACCGATTAATTCCAAATTAATCGTGTTCTATCTCTACTGAACACATTTAATCCCAGATTAAATAAAGCCCCAATTAATCCTAGATTAATTTTCTCTCTCTAAATTAATCCCAGATTAATTCTAATTTAAGTCAACTGTCATCGGTGAATCTTTGGGAAGCGACCCAAGAGATCTCTAGATATGTTGGTAGTAAATCCGGTTATCGGACTATCCGATAAAGTAAGTACCTCGTACCACGTGCTTACCGATTAACAAGACATGGTTGGCTTCAAGTAACAGCACCATGCCTACCCAATTCTCCAGAAATATTCTTACTGGAATAGATAATCTATGTTAGGCGTAGAATACCTAGTATCTCGTAATGCGATCTGGTATCTGATGTCACGTGCTAGGCCTGGGGCTGGAATTGTGTCTGCCCCGTACAAAACACAAATCGGATATCAAACAACTAGTCTCTTTGAATCGGATAATCATGACCTTGTCATATTATCCCGATGGTTGCAACACAATAGAGAACTAGTTATGAATCCCTGCGTGATCATCATCTCTATATGTCTGGAGTGATACTTCCGTCTTGACATCACATCTAATACACTAAGATTCTCGATAAACCCAATAGAGGCGTACACAGAACCTGTTAAAGCCCTGGACGACCAAAACTAAAGTTTACCGATTGTCGCAAGTACTAACGATGTAAGTCTCAGGTTAAGACCAAATACACCTACCCTGACGTGGACTCCCATAGAGACATATACATACTACCAATGGGATTCCGTGGGGTCTATCCAGAGCGAAGCTATTTTCCGTACCATCGGTAAAACACACCCTCCTATCGCACTTGCATAAGTATCCTATACTTAAACATACGAGAACTATGTCGTTATGCCCTCACAACGCGCACAAGTGCAATACTAGTCTATTCCGCATTATCGATGTCCAGTCTCGATAATACTATGACTAGGGATATTTAATGATTAAACCTTTATGGATTGATACTGTCTCATATCATCTCAATCCGGAACTAATCATATGGACTTTTACCATATATTTATCTAAGTAAATAAATTACGAAATGATAAAAGGCAATTTCATTACTACATAGTCAATTTTGTACAAAAACACAATGTCTTTTACAAACAGTGACGCTATGGGTCATAATTGTCTAACAGTATAAGTATCCAATACTTAAATATATGAGAACTATGTTGTTACGCCTCCATAAAATGCACAAATGCAATACTAGTCTATTCCGCATTATCGATGTCCAATCTCGATAATACTACGACTAGGGATGTTTAATGATTAAACCATTATGGATTGATACTGTCTTATATCTTATCAATCCGGAACTAATCATAAGAACTTTTATCATTTATATATCCAAGTAAATAAATTACAAAATGATAAAAGGCAATTTCCATTGTCATATAGTTAATTTGTACAAAAACCACAATGTCTTTTAAAAATAGTGACGCTATGGGTCATAACTGTCCAACAATATCCCACATGGCCTATAGCCAGTCACTCAAGCATCTAACACTTGACCTATGTACATGTCGCTCAAACTTTTGCTGAGGAATAGCTTTCGTCAGCGAATCTGCCATGTTATCCTCTGATGCGACCTTCTCGATCTTCACATCACCACGATGTATGATCTCACGAATCAGATGGAAACGTCGAAGAACATGCTTGGATCGTTGATGAGACCGCAGTTCCTTATCCTGCGTTATAGCCCCGTTATTGTCACAATATAATGGAACGGGCTCAGCTGCTAACAGAACTACTCCTAATCCAATTAGGAATTTTCGGATCCAAACTGCCTTTTTTACTGCTTCAGCTGCAGCAATATACTATGTTTCTGTTGTTGAATTGGCAAAAGTCTCTTGCTTGGAATATTTCCAGCTTACTGCTCCATTGTTCAAACAAAATTTGTACCCGGATTGCGACTTGCAGTCGTCTTTGTCGGTTTGGAAACTTGCATCGGTATACCCAGTTACCTAAGTTCTCCATCTCTATAGATTAAGAAAGCATCCTTAGTTCATCTAAGATACTTAAGGATATTCTTAACCGCCATCCAGTGACCTTCACCTGGATCGGCCTGATAGCGACTACACATGCTCAGAGCAAATGAGACATCAGGTCGTGTACATATCATGGCATACATGATCGATCCGACTGCCGAGGCGAACGGTATCTGACTCATACTGTCTCTCTTATCTTGAGTTTTAGGACACATGTCCTTAGATAGAGTGACGCCATATGACACTGGCAACAGTCCCCTCTTGTACTAATCCATGTTGAATCTCTTCAACACTTTGTCAATGTACGTGCTCTGGGAGAGTCCAAATAGCTTTCTAGATCTATCCCGGTAGATCTTTATTCCTAGAATAAAGGCTACTTCTCCCAAATCTTTCATGGAGAATGTTAATGAAAGCAAAGCTTTCACCGACATTAACATGGGAATGTCATTGCATATCCCCAGAAGGAAATAGGTAGCTCTGTGTGACTCATCATAGACCTTACCATGTCTAACAAAGTTCAGTTTTTCCATTCGGACACATCATTTAATTGCGGTATTCCGGGAGGAGTCCACTGTGAAAGAATACCATATTCTTTCAAGTAATCAATAAACTCATTGCTTAAGTATTCGCCACCATGGTCTGACCGTAATGTCTTAATACTTTTACCGGTCTGTTTTTCTACTTCATGTCGAAACTCTTTGAATTTCTCAAAGGTTTCCGACTTGTGTCTCATAAGATACACATAACTATAACGCGATGCATCATCCATAAAGGTTACAAAGTATTCATATCCACCTCTAGTCTGGCTAGACATGCGCCCACATACGTCACTATAAATGAGGGCTAACAGTTCGGTGGCTCGTACACCTTTACCGCTAAAAGGTGATTTAGGCATTTTACCTAACAAACAAGATTTGCAGACGTCATATGAATTAGGATCAAATCCGTCCAAGTACCCACTCTTCGAAAGTGTGGATATACGTGTCTTGTTTATGTGTCCGAAACGACAATGCCACATATAAGTTTCATCCTTATTACTTACTTTAAGCCTTTTGTTTATTACATTATATGTTTGAGATTGATTAATATTTAAAATATAAAGACCATTATTTGCATTAGCAGTGTAAATTTCCATATCATTTTTATACATAAAGCACCCAGGTTCTAAATACAAAAGTATACCCACATTGGGCTAACATAGATACAAAAAATAATATTCCTAGTCAAACTAGGTACAAAATAACAGTTTGTAAGTTCAAGTACATGCCCCGAAGGTAGTTCCAAAACATAAGTGCCAACGGCCAAAACGGTAACTTATGTCCCATTTCCAATGCGGAGGTCAATCTCTCCTGAGGCCAGTCTTCTGCTAATCTACAGATCCTGCACATCAGTGCATATATGAGTACCACAACCAGAATCAAAAATCCAATTTTTAAAACTAGTAGTAGACATGTTAATTTCTATAAAAAAAAAAAAACATACCTGAAGCCGGTGCCTTGCCCGCTTTGATTTCCTTCATGTGCGTCTTGTACTCGCGGCAGTCATGCTTTCAGTTACCCCACTTCCCGCACTACAGACATACATCTTGGGATTTATCCTTGGGTTTCCCTGAACCCTTTGACGATTTGGCCTTGTCCTTCTTCTTATGCTTATTCTTCTTCACACCTCCAGTCGCCTTGGGCTAAGCCCTCGGAGTCTGAGATGTTGAAGCGAAGTACGCCTCACGCTTTTTGCCCTTTAGAAGCTCCTTTTTAGCTTCTTTCAGAATGGATATTAACTCTCTAAAAGTATCGTCTTGGTTCAACATATTATAGTTCATGATGAACCCACTCCAAGTGTCGGGGAGAGACTGCAAGATCAAATCTATCGAAGTCTCAGCCTCGAAGACAATGCCCATCTGAGCCAGCTGCTTGATGTCAGCAATCATCTATGACACATGGTGCTCAACAGATGTACCCTTTGACATGCGAGCACGAAAGATCTTCTCCTATAACTCATATCCTTGCGATCTAAGATTAGATCAGTGAAGATCATGCAACTTCGCCAACATGTTATAAGGATCCAATCCCTTATTCTGTCAACGGAATTGTTGAGTCATAGCAGCAAGCATAATGGACTGAGTAATGGAGTTGTCATCGCTATGTGTCTTCCAAAGATCTAGCTCAAGCAATTGATTAGGTCCGGCCTTAGGCGCAAGAGGTCTCTCTATACTATAGAGCAACTTCTCGGATCCCAGGATAATCCTGAGATTCATTTCCGAGTCAGAAAAGTTTATGCCATTGAAGACATTCTCGACCATGATAATGTCTCTGACACTGTTCTTCCCGTCATTTTAACTGCGATAGTCAAACTATCCAATTAACAATGTATGGATACAGTCTAACTATTACAAGAAAAATAATATAATATTTTTCCAATGAATAAGTATAATTGACAAAATAATTTGAAAGCGCGTAAAGCTAAGTGTTTGAACGAAATTGCAAAATCAACACTAGCCTCCCACTATTTTTCAGGGAGCCTCTAACCCTCTGTCGAGTACTCGGGAAACCCAGTTTCCTAGTGATCTAGGACCCCGTTAAATAACACACAACTTTGACTTTGGCCAACAAGCTGTATGATATTTAACTAGGTAGATCTCTAAGATCAATTAGATCTCATCCAATTCCTAGTTCTGGTAGGTGACCTCCAAGTCCGAAACATATATACAATATATATACCAATATATCTAATATATTTTCCTAACCTTTTTTCTCTGAATCAACTAAGCCTTGGCTTTGGCACAACAAGCTTAATGATTCCAGTTAAGCGGGACCCATTGACTTTGGAAAGCTTCGTAATCAATATCGATGGATAAGAAGTGATCTTGAATTTGGCCAATAAATCACAACTTGGACAAGACACATGATATGCAACAAAGCCTTCATGATTCAAACACATCCGCGATGGACAAAGGTCTTGACTTTGGCTAACAAACCAGTGCCAATCTTGGATCTTGAGTATAAATCACTCAATGGAAGGAAAACGCTTAATATGTATTGAGGGTTTTTCGCATAAATTAGCAACCAAGTTATTATCTTTGTTAGGTCTCATCATACACCCTTAAACATGCATTCTAAAAGCATAACAAGGCGCGGAAACTAAATTAATAATGATATGCGGATGGATATCTCACAAATTATTCCTAGAACAAATTACTTCATTTTCTCTCCCCGGCTAGCACTATTCTAACTTCTACCCAATTACATAATACAATTAAAGAAACCTCATTAACATTGAGGGGAATTAGGTGAGAAGAGAATTACAAAGAATAGAGAGATAAGGGTGGACACGCAGGTCCAATTTAATAAATTCTAAATTTACAATAATTTCCAAAATTACCTTTTCCATTCTAATATCCATCTGATATACATTATTCATTCAACACATCCATGTATTCACACAAAGCATGTTATTCAATCAATCTAATCCAATTAATTAATCTTTAAATTAAGTGATCATCCAATGTTCAAACAACGATTTGATTTGCCCGAGCCCAACTCGTTTGAGAATAAGTACTCGAAGTACGAATTCTTGAATTATATCGAATTATAATTTAAATCTAATTTAATTCGTATTCAATACTAATTTATATTTAATTCCAAATTAAATAACTACACTTTTTAATGCGCCTTTATGACTTAGATTCCAAATCTAATCTTAATGGGTCTCAAAGCCCAATTAACATCCAATGTTGTTCAATTAAAATCTAATGGGATTTCAATTAATTTCTTAAGGCATGGACATTGGTCAATTTGGGTCAAACCCAAATACCAAAGTCCAATTAAGAAATCACCATATTTGTCAAGAAATCAATTTAGGCCCAATTAAACATTAAAAGGTCCATTTGTTATATTTGGACTTAATGTAATGGTTTAGGCCCAATTTGGATCAAATCCAATTGTCTTAAACCAACTTGGCCCAACCAAGCCCATTAGGCCCATATACAATATTTAAAGTCCAATTCTAAATTAAGTCCAACTAATTAAATTTTAATATTCCAAATATCATGATTTAATTAATTAAAGTGTATAACATTAATTAATTATCTAAATTAACATTTCCGAAATATCAATTTACTTAATTAATCATGCTTATTCATTATCAACACATGTCTAATATTATTGAAACAAAAATCATCTCATTACCATGCTTCTCAAGGTCACGGCGTTGTAGGGTTTTTTAAATTCGATTCCGATTTCAATACAATTGAATCTCAAATTAATAAATCCATTTATCTCAACTCATCCAATGATCAAAAAAGAAAAAAATACCATGACTTTAGGTCTATATCACATTCAGCCAACATGCAAAAATTGGGGAAAATTAATCCAATTAAATTTCTTCAAATTGATCATGCATAACTCCAAGTTATCAACATTCAAGCATACTTAAACAAACAATTTGATTAAAAAATGCTCAAATCAAATTTACCCAAATTTTAGTATATAAACCCTAATCATTTTCATGCTCAAATTAGGCTTTGATATCATTGTTGGATTTCTAAGTAGTCCCAAGATCATTCAAGCAATGAAATAAAGTGAATACAAAATGAAGTATGGTGGAATCATTCTTACAAAGAACAGATTTTGAAGGTGTTGAACACAAAAACTTTTAGCCTTTGAGAAGTCTCCAAGCTCCTCTTTAATTGTTGATCTTCAAGCTCCAAGACTTGATCTTTGATTCCAAGCTTTTGGGATGGTTTCTCTATCACCTTGGATGATTCCTTGTGTGTGTGCTAGCACTTAGAAATTTTTGCAACAAAACTTCTTATTCTTCCTCCTAGTTTCGGCCAAGATGAAAGAAAATGGAGAGAGTGTTTTTGGCTTCCAAAACTGTGAAATGAGGGAGTGATTGGATGAGTTTGACTTGTGTTAATTGATTTCAAAAAGGAAAAGAAAGATATACCAAACATTTGGTATATGTCACTCAAGCCATCAACTTTAGGAAGTATGTTGAGCAAGTCTTCACTAACTCACCAAAACCCATCAACTAAAGTGACAAGTGATGTGACTTGTGGGCCCCACTTGATTCAAAATTCGAGTGGGCCCGCAACACATCCCGGGCTCGGGTTCGCTAATTCTCAATTAACGAATTTTCCGTTGCGACGTAATTAAATCAAATTTAATTAAATAATTATACCAAGCAAAATTACTATTCACATCACTCGTGAATTAATTCTAAATTAATTCGTTTACCCGAATTAAAATCCAATTTTAATTTTGTGTCGAAATCTAATTTCGTTTAATATATCAAATATATTATTTTATTGATTAATTTCGAATTAATCGTTCTCTCTCTTCAAATAGTATTTTATCCTAGATAAAATCTCTCCGTAATTAATCCTAAATTAATTATGTTCGAATCATAAGTCATCGGTGAATCTTCGAGAAGCGACCCAAGAGATCCCTGGAAGAGGCGTGGCCGGTCAAAGGATGTCGGAATCCGCCTAAACAACGTGGAGAACGTGGTTGTAGTGGGTTTCGTGATCCCAGCTCTTCGGTTCGTTTCACGACCAGAACCACCCGCCAAATCGAAGCCCTCGACGAGTACTACGAGATAATAGTGATGGTTTTTTCGATCCATGCTCGGTGGCACAAAAAACAAGGAAGGAAGATTCAGATGAATAGTGACCCACGGTGAACAGTAACTTCGATCGAAATTCCGACGACACCAGCGCGTTCGTATGGCTGTTGGAAGTCTGAATATGCCCTCGAAATTTTGGTACGACTCTCCATTAAAAATATGTTATTTTAAAATTTATCGATTTATATTCGGATGCTTCCAGTAGCTCCGTAGTGTAACGAATTGACATGAAATGAATTGGATGTGATTTTATATGTTAAAATGATGCATATGGTAGAATCCGGGCGAAAACTAAATAAATTAGATCGATCTTTTAAAATTAGCGAGTTTCCGATAAAACAGAGTTTCTCGTTCGACTATGGTTTAATGATCGTGATCATGAATATGATCTAACTATGATAGTAGGAAAATAATTAAATAGTTATGGATAAGTTCGGAGGGTTCGAGACCTTTCCGTAGCATTTACGGAAACTTTTCCGCAAGATTTTTCGTAAATGCTTAAATTCGGAATTTAAACAATCGAGTTAGTTTAGAACCTTGTGCAATAACTTAGAATGAGTATTAGAGTGATTTTAGATGAATCAGGAAAAATCCGACAAGTTTCGGATTTGATTTGATTATTCCGGAAAGGTCTGAAGTTTATTATAGAAATATCTAAAGTTACACAAATAGTAGTTCTTACCATGTTTTGTTATTTATTTTGACAGATCGGATCCATGTTAGGAGTGTCCGTAAAGCCAGGTAAGTAAATCATGTTACGAATACTTAAGAGATTTAACATTGTTCGAAATCAGTAATATAATAAAGTTGTATATAGTTACATGCATGAAACCTGTATAAATATATATATATATATATATATATATATATAATATATATATATATATATATATATATATAATATATATATATATATATATATATATATATATATATATATATATGTTAGTGTTCCTAGAACATGTCAATGATCTAATAAGCAAGAAAAGTGTTCATAAATTCAAAATTAAGTTGTGGAATTACTTACATTGAATGAATTTGAGCTTTTAAAATTTTGGGAGGAAGATCTCCAAGATCCTTCCTTTGTTGATTCCAACTCTTGAAGTGGTTTCCCTATCAGCTTTGTTGATTTGATGAAGTGATAGCTTTGTTGATTTTGCAACAAAATCAAAGAGAGGGTTGCATGAAGTTCACGCCTATTGAGAGGATATTAGGGTTTGTATTTTGTTCCAAGTGTTGGAAGTGAAGAGAGAGAGAAGGCTTTTTGGTTTTGTTAAAGGGTTTTACCTTTTTACCCAAAACCATGTACATGGGGTTTTTAGTTTCACCTAAACCAAGTGGTTGGAAAGTAAGTGGTTTTGGCATAAATGCCAACCACTTTCCAACGACCACTTCACAAATGTGACATGTGTGAAGTGGGCCCCACCATTTTGAATTCAAAATTCAAAATATCTGTACGAACATTTGCCGCAGCTCGGATCCGTTTAATCCGATTAAACGAACTTTCGTCATTAAATAATTAAATCTAATTTAATTAAATAACGATGACTCGCAAATATATTACGAACTTTGTTTACGAATTAATTCTAAATTAATTCGTTCGTTTGTATTAAAGTCTGACTTTAATTTCGTAATGAAATCCAATTCATATTAATATATCCGATATATTAATTTTAGCACATACGAATTAATTAAATAGAAAAATCAAAATTAACTATTAAATTTATTCTACCGATTAATTCCAAATTAATCGTGTTCTCTCTCTTCCGAACACATTTAATCCCAGATTAAATAATACCTCAATTAATCCTAGATTAATTTTCTCTCTCTTAATTAATCCCAGATTAATTCTAATTTAAATCAACTGTCATCGGTGAATCTTTGGGAAGCGACCCAAGAGATCCCTGGATATGTTGCCAGTAAATACAGTCATCGGATTATCCGAATATGTACGTATCTCGTACCACGTGCTTAACGATTTATAAGACATGGTTGGCCTATAGCAAAGCACCGTGCCTACCCAATTCTCTAGAAATATTCTTACTGGAATATATAATCAATGTTAGGCGTAGTATATGTAGTATTGCGTATTGTGATCCAGTATCAGGTGTCACGTGCTAGGCCTGGGGCTGGAATTATGTCTGCCCCGTACGAAGCACATGTCGGATGTCTGATAACTATTCTCTATAATCGGATGAATATGACCTAGTCATATCATCCCGATGACTGCAGTACTCAAGAGTACTAGTTCCGTATCCTACGTGACATCATCTGCACTTTGACTGGAGCGATACTTCCGTCTTGACATCACACCCAATACACTACGATTCTCAATATACCCAGTAGAGGCATACACAGAACCGGTTAAAGCCATGGATGACCAAAACCAAAGCATATTGATTGTCGCAAGTATTAGCGGTGCAAGTCTCAGGTTAAGACCAAATACACCTACCCTGATTTCAGACTTCCATAGACACGTAGTCATACTACCAATGGAATTTCGAGGGGTCTATCCAGAGCGAAGCTGTTTCCGTACCATCGGTGAACACAACCTTCTATTATACTTGCATGAGCATCCAATACCCATATATATGAGAAATATGCTATTGCGCCCTCACAATTTGCACAAGTGTACTACTAGTCTTTTACGCATTATCAATGTCCAATCTCGATAATACTCTGACTATGGATATTAATGATTAATTCTTCGAGGACTGATACTGTCTCATATCATCTCAATCCAGGAACTAATCATAAGGACCTCCTATCATTTATACATCTAGGTGATCTAATCACAAATGATAAGAGTGCAATCTCCTTGTCACATAGTTAATTTGTACAACAACACCATGATCTGTACAAACAGTGACGCTATGGGTCATAATTGTCCAACAATCTCCCACTTGGCCTATAGCCAGTCACTCGAGTGTCATATACCCTAACTATATACGGTTCGCTCAAACTACTGAGTAAAGGCTTTCGTCAGCGGATTTGCATGATTATCGTCTGATGCGATTGATACGATCATCACATCGCCACGATGTATGATCCGAACGAATCAGATGAATAGTCAAAGTATATATCTGGATCGTTGATGAGACCAATGATTCTTTAGCCTGTGCTGACGTCTATCTCAGCTGCTAACAGAAATATATCTAATCTAGTTAGATTTATCATCGACCCAAATGGCTTCTATTGCTGCCTCAGCCGAAGCAATAACCCTCATTTATTGTTTATTCGGTAACATTATCTTGCTTGGAAGATTTCCAGCTCACTGTTCCGTTATTCAAACTATATAGTACCGTTATTTTTATCGGTTAGGAAACTTGAAGCAGTGATCCCAGTCACTTCAAGTTCTCATTCTCCATGGTTTAAGACATAACACCTTAGTTCTCTAAAATACTAACGGATGTTCTTAATATCAATCCAGTGACTATCACTTGGATTGACCTGTTTGTGACTCTATATGCTCAAAGCGTATGAGACACCAGGTAATGTACATTTTTTAATGTACGATTTCTCAGAAAGTGTTAACAACTTTAAATCTATCATAGTAGATTTTTATTCCTAGAATAAAGGTTGTTTCTCCCAAGAATTCTACGGAGAATTTTTATGAAAGCCAAGCTTTCACCGATTGTAATATGGGAATATCATTTCCAATAAATGACATATCATCATTATTTAGGACAGTCACTTTCAGTGCGCTCCAACTAACCTCCTTATATACAAAAAATCATTTGTCGTTTTTGAATTAAATCATAAATCATTATGATTACATCAAAATGATAATTCCAAGAACCTAATGCTTGCTTCAATCCAAACATGGATCGAATAACCGACAAACCTTGTTTGCTAGTTTTAGTACGACAAAACCGTCAGGATGTACAATATCCTCCAAAAGGTTTCCTTTTTAGGAAAGCGATTTTCCCGTTCAGCTATCATATTTCATAAATGAAACATGTAGCATCAGCAAGCATTATCCAAATGGATTTAACGTGGCAACAGGTAAAAAATTTCGTTGTAATCAACACAATGTTGATAACGATACATTTCTGTTACAAGCCTAGCTTAGTACGTTGGTATGCTTCCATCCACGTATTTTTTCCTTGAAGACTTATATAGTACCAATAGGCACAATGCCTTGTGGTACATTAACTAGTGTCCAAACATAGTTGATATACATGGAATCCATTTCGGACTCATGGCACTTTGCCATAATAGAGAGTCGATACCTTGTATCACTTCCTCATACGTAGTCAGTTTGTTTTCCTCAATAAGATTGATATCTTTATGAGGTGAGATAAGAAACCCATACCCAGGTTGTTTTCTGACCTTCTCTGATCTACGCAGTTCTTGTGTATTAGAAGATTACTGGTACAGTTTCATCCTTGATGAACTGTTTATGTTCCATTAAGGACTTGGTGCCTTGAACAGTATAACTCCGATTTTCATCGAGTTTTACTATCCTCCCACTTGCCACTACATATCGGTATTCCTCTTAGGAAAATCGCATGGTGAGCAACAATTACATTATTCTCAAGTGAGTTGTATAAGTACTATACTTTGGTTTCCTAGGATAATCTACAATTGGCACTTATCCAGTTTGGGTTCTAGTTTGGTATCATCCAAACGTATGCCCAGCATTCCCAAATCATCAGGAATGAGAAAACTAGGGGTGTCAAAACGAATCAACGAATCGAATTCGTATCGAATCCTAAACGAATCGAATCAAAATATGATGGATTCGTATTCGATTCGTTTATTAAACGAATCCTAATATCAGGATTCGTATTCGATTCGTTTATTAAATAAATCAAATACGAATATTCGTTTATTCGTTTAGTCAATAATATTATTTAATAAAATAATCTACCACACTTGATTTACATTAATTCTTCATAAATATACAATTAATATATTTACTAAAAATACCTCACAAAATATTGAAAATATTACTTTTTCTATGATAATTAGCTATAATTTCTTGAATCTTAATTGAAAATTAACAAGAACTAGTAAATAAAAATAATAAAACGAATCCTAAACGAATAAACGAATCAATGAGCTTAAATTCGTATTCGATTCGTTTAATAAACGAATCGAATCGAATTGACCCATTTATTAAACGAATCCATTTTTTCAAACCCGTATTCACTTTAAAGCGAATCGAATCGAACGAATAAACGAATCCTGACCCAAATTACCACCCCTAGAGAAAACCCTGTTTCTTTCCTGTTCATATCTAATATGAAATCTGTCAAACAGACTTTCATGGAACCTTATTCAAAATAAGTATTGCACTGTTAATACTTATCCATTTGAAGGAAAATGGTAGCTCAGAGCGACTCATGATTAACCTTATCATGTCCAACAAAATTCGGTTTCTCCGTTCGGACACACCGTCATATTGACGTGTTCCAGGAGGAGTCCTCATTGAAAGAATACTATACCCTTTCAAGTAATTTGAGAAATATATTGCTTAAATATTTTCATCATGGTATAACCGTGATGGAATAAATACTTTAGCCGATCTGTTTTTCTATTTCGTGTTGAAACTCTAAAAGTTTCCGATTTGTGTTTCAAAAGAAACACATATCCATAACGCAATGCCACATCCGTAAAGATTACGAAATATTCATATCCACCTCTAGCCTAGCTAGATATGGGCCCACTTACGTCACTATGAATAATGGCTAACAGATCGATGACACTTATACTTTTACCAAGTAAATAGTGTTTTAGGTACTTTACCTAATAAACTAGATTCGTAGACATCATTTGAATGGAATCAAATCTGTCCTAGTACCCACTCTTCAAAATTGAGGATATACGAGTCTTGTTTAATTGTGTCTCAGACTACAATGCCACAATTAAGTTTCTTCTGATCAAATCAGTTTAAGCTATT
Source organism: Zanthoxylum bungeanum (assembly GCA_019454045.1). Taxonomy (NCBI): domain Eukaryota; kingdom Viridiplantae; phylum Streptophyta; class Magnoliopsida; order Sapindales; family Rutaceae; genus Zanthoxylum; species Zanthoxylum bungeanum. The sequence goes on from SKCR01007806.1 coordinate 95,989, forward strand.
AGTTTGTCATGTCATATGTTTGAGATTTATTTATATTCAAAATATAAATTCTGTTATTCACATCTAATGTGTTTATCTCAATATCATCTTTATATAATAAAACACTTTAGTGTTCTAGAATATAAAGGTATACTCGCAACGAGTTATACTCGATATAAAGAAAATGATTCTATTCAAACTAGTTACATTATAAAAGTTTCCTAATTTAAGTACATACCCGAAGGATAGTTCCTAAACTTAGGTATCTATGATAAAACAGTGACTTTCGTCCCGTTTCCTATTCGTAGATTAATCTCAATTGAAGTCAGTATCCTGCTCATAGCAGATGCTGCACACCAGTACATATTTATGTATCACTATTTAGTATCTAAAATCTAATTTTAATACTAGCAGTGAACATTCTTATGACAAACATCTTTAAAGTCAGAGCCTTACCCTTTCTTTAATTCTTTCATGTCTGCCTTGTCCATACGGCAGTCACGCTTTAGTGACCCTGTTTGCCACAGTTTAAGCAGACAACTTGGGATATGTCATTTATCTTCCTAGAAGATTATAATGATTTTGCCTTTGCCCGTTTCTACAACTCAGAAGCTTTGGCCAAGCCTTGGCCTTTTAGAATATCGAAGTAGGGTGCGCCATACGCTACTTGTCTTATTACAAACTTTGGGTTTATCTCCTTGAGAATAGCCATTAACTCTCCAAGAGTTATTAATTGCAATTTAATACTTCTAAGATCTAAGAATATATCTATCATGATCCTTCAATTTCTTCATCATACTTTAAGGATCTAATCCTCAGTTCTGATTAGGAAATCAAAGAGTCCTATTGACAAGTATAATGGATTAAGCACTAAAGTTATCATCACATGAATCTTCCAAAGATCATGCTCTACTATTTGCTTAACTCTGGGCTTAGGCCTAATATGTTATTTTATCAAATAAAGTAACTTATTAGTTTCCAGGACCATCCTGAAATTTTATTCCCAATTTGAAAATTAAAGCTGTTTAAACATATTTTCCTTAGGATTATGTTTTAAACACTAATCTTTCAATTAATCTTGATTCTAATAGTCCATCTATTTAATCAACGATTTCAGGTACAATCTAATGTAATGATTACTATAGTCTAACTATATAAATAATTACAATTTTATTGGTTAAAATTAAATATATATTGATTACTATAATCCAATTATATAAACAACTATAAATGATCGGTAAAATTCAAATATATTGATTACTATAATCCAATTATATAATCAACTATAAATGAAGGGTAAAATTCAAATATATTGATTACTATAATCCAATTATATAATCAACTATAAATGAAGTAGTTTGAATACAGTCCAACTGTTTAATTAAAACAACAATTAAATATTAGTCCAACTAATACTTTAATTTATTTGACGAGATATTTGTTATGAGCGCGTATGGCAAGTTATTAAATGAATATTGCAAATTTAATTCTTGCCTCCCATTATTTTTCGGCGAGCCTCTAACCATTTGTCGATTACTCGGGAAACCTAGTTTCCTAGTGGGCTAGGATCCCGTTAAATAACACACAATCTTGACTTTGGCCAACAAATTGTATGATACTTTACTAGGTAGATCTGTAAGATCAATTGGATCTAATCCAATTCCTAAATCCAGTAGGTGGACATCCAAGTTCGAAACATATATCTTATATATGCCAATATATCCAATATATTACCTAACCTTTTTCCTCTGAATCAACTAAGCCTTGGCTTTGGCACAACAAGCTTAATTATTCGAGTTAAGCGTGACTCATTGACATGGAAAGCTTCGTAATCAATGTCGATGGACAATAAGTGATCTTGACTTTGGCCAACAAATCACGACTTGGACAAGACACCGATATAGAACAAAACTCTCATGATTCAAACACATTCGCAATTGACAAAGGTCTTGACTTTGGCCAACAAACCAATGCCAACTTTGGATCTTGGTAAGAATCACTCAACGGAAGGAAAACGCTTAATATGTTTTTGAGGGTTTTTCGCGTGTAAATTGGTAACCAATTTATTATCTTTGATTAGGTCTCATCATACACCCTTAAGCATGCATTATAAAAGAATAATAAGGCGCGATAAATAAATAAATTAATAATGATATGCGGATGGATATCTCACAAATTGTTCCCAGAACAAATCACTCCATTTCGTCTCCCCGGCTAAAACTATTCTAACTTCTACCCAATTACATAATACAATAAAGAAACCTCATTAACATTGAGGGGAATTGGTGAGAAGAGAATTACAAAGAGTAAAGAGATAAAAGGCTGGACACGCAGGTCCAATTAAATAAATTCTAAATTTATTACAATTTCCAAAATTTCCCTCACGCTTCTACTATCCATCTGATATACATTATTCATGCAATACATTCATGTATTCATACAAATCATATTATTCAATCAATCTAATCCAATTAATTAATCTTTGAATTAATTATCATCAAATGTTCAAACAACGATTTGATTTGCGCGAGTCAAACTCGTTTAAGAATAAATACTCAAAGTAAGTATTCTTGAATTATATTGAACTACAACTTTAAATTCAATTCATTTGTATTCAAAACTAATTCAAATTTAATTCCAAATTAAATACTTACACTTACTTATAAGCCTTAAAGACTTGGATTCCAAATCCAATCTTAATGGGTCTCAAAGGCCCAATAACATCCAATGTTATTTTAATTAAAGTCCAATGGGCTTTTAATTAATTCTTAAGGCATGGGCTTTGGCCATAATAGATCAAACCCAAAATGCCAAGGCCCAATAGGAATCACCATATTGCCTACAAATTAATTTAGGCCCATTAGGCCCAATTAAATTATTTAAAGGGTCAAGTGATGTATTTGGACTTTATGTAATTGGTTTTGGGCCCAATTGGATCCAATCCAAAAGTCCAAAATCAAACTTGGTCAAACCAAGCCCATTAAGCCCAAATACACACTTTTAGCCCAATTACATAATTAAAGGCTTATTAACATAATTATAATATTCCAAATATCACAATTATTTTAATTAAAGTGTATTAGCCATGATTAATTAATTAAACTCAATATTTCCAAAATACCAATTAACTTAATTAATCATGCTTAATCCATCAATTTATGCTTAACACAAATTGAAGCCAAAATTCATCATTTCATGCTTAACACAAATTGAATCCAAAATTCATCATTTCATGCTCAACATGCTCTTTGATTTTAACATGAACTTTATTGACTTTGATTATAATACAATCAAACCAACAATTAACATTTAAACATGCATTTAAACACATCATTTCATGTTAAAAAAAAAAACTGCAGTCCTATTCACTACAACATTCGGCCAATGGAGTATTTTTTTTTATTTTTGATCCAATCAATATATTCCAAATGTAATCATGCATAACTCTAAGTTATCATATTCTAAGCATGCTCAAAGCATCAATTTGAAAGAATCATGTTCAAAACATAAAAGCCCCAAATTTTAGTCTCATGAACCCTAAAATTTTCATGCTTAAAATTGGCTTTTGATACCATTGTTAGTGTTCCTAGAACATGCCAATGATCTAATAAGCAAGAAAATATGTTCATAAATTCAAAAATAAGTTGTGGAATTACTTACATTGAATGGATTTAAGCTTTTAAAATTTTGGGAGGAAGATCTCCAAGATCCTTCATTTGTTGATTACAACTCTTGAATTGGTTTCCCTATCACCTTTGTTGATTTGATGAAGTGCTAGCTTTTTTGATTTTGCAAAAAAATCAAAGAGAGGGTTGCATGAAGTTCACGCCCATTGAGAGGATATTAGGGTTTGTATTTTGTTCCAAGTGTTGGAAGTGAAGAGAGAGAGAAGGCTTTTTGGTTTTGTTAAAGGGTTTTACCCTTTTACCCAAAACCATGTACATGGGGTTTTTGGTTTCACCTAAACCAAGTGGTTGGAAAGTAAGTGGTTTTGTCATAAATGCCAACCACTTTCCAACCACCACTTCACATGTGTGACATGTGTGAAGTGGGCCCCACCATTTTGAATTCAAAATTCAAAATGTCTCTACGAACATTTACCGCTGCTCGGATCCATTTAATCCGATTAAACGAACTTTCGTCGTTAAATAATTAAATCTAATTTAATTAAATAACGATGACTCGCAAATATATTACGAACGTCGTTACGGATTAATTCTAAATTAATTCGTTCGTTGATATTAAAGTCCGACTTTAATTTTGTAATGAAATCCAATTCATATTAATATATCTGATATATTAATTTTAGCCCATACGAATAAATTAAATAGAAAAATCAAATTTAACTATTAAATTTATTCTACCAATTAATTCCAAATTAATCGCGTTCTCTCTCTTCCGAACACATTTAATCCCAGATTAAATAATACCTCAATTAATCCTAGATTAATTTTCTCTCTCTTAATTAATCCCAATTTAATTCTAATTTAAATCAACTGTCATCGGTGAATCTTTGGGAAGCGGCCCAAGAGATCCCTGGATATGTTGGCAGTAAATACGGTCATCGGATTATCTGAATACGTGCGTACCTCGTACCACGTGCTTACCGATTTACAAGACATGGTTGGCTTCTAGCAAAGCACTGTGCCTACCCAATTCTCCAGAAATATTCTTACTAGAATATATAATCTATGTCAGGCGTAGTATATGTAGTATTGCGTATTATGATCCAGTATCAGGTGTCACGTGCTAGGCCTGGGGCTGAAATTATGTCTGCCCCGTACGAAGCACATGTCGGATGTCTGGTAACTAGTCACTATAATCGTCTCCACTATGACTGGAGTGATACTTTTGTCTTGACATCACACCCAATACACTACGATTCTCAATATACCCAGTAGAGGCGTACACAGAACCGATTAAAGCCCTGGACGACCAAAATCAAAGCATATTGATTGTCGCAAGTATTAGTGGAGCAAGTCTCAAGTTAAGACCAAATACACCTACCCTGATTTCGGACTTCCATAGACATGTAGTCATACTACCAATGGAATTCCGAGGGGTCTATCCAGAGCGAAGCTGTTTTTGTACCATCGGTAAACACAACCTCCTATTACACTTGCATGAGCATCCAATACCCATATTTATGAGAACTATGCTATTGTGCCCTCACAACTTGCACAAGTGTAATACTAGTCTTTTACGCATTATCGATGTCCAATCTCGATAATATTCTTACTAGGGATATTTAATGATTAATCCTTCGAGGACTGCTACTGTCTCATATCATCTCAATCCAGGAACTAATCATAAGGACCTCCTATCATTTATACATCTAGGTGATCTAGTCATCAATGATAAGAGTGCAATCTCCTTGTCACATAGTTAATTTGTACAACAACACCATGATCTGTACAAACAGTGACGCTATGGGTCATAATTGTCCAACAATATATATATAGCTATATATAAAGATGAATGTATGAGAAAGAGGCAGGTGTATATAAGTGCACAAGTTTGTGTATATATATATACATACATACAGATAAGAACAGGTAGTTATAAGCATATGTATGAGCAAAAGATAGGCATGAGCATATAGAAGTAAAGAGATACATAGGTAGATATAAGCCAGTATATATAGATAGAGCATATGAATAATGTCATGTTTATGTTAGACCGAAATGTTATTATGTATAAGTATATAGAAGCATCAGATGCATGAACCCAAGTTAGATAAAGACAGATGTATGCTAGTACAGGTACAGATACATGTGAGAAAAGAGGGGAACAACTATATTTGTGAATATGATTTTATAGGTGTATGTAATCCATATGATAAATACTTGTGATGTGTTTGTTCGAATTTAGATAGCAAAGAAATTCTATCGGCATATGCATAACCTAAGACCTGAATGTGTGTATATATATATGATTATATGCGATTACGATATTATCAAGCCTAAAAATTGTAAGTATAAAAAATGATAAAGTATATTGCGTACATGATATGTGGGCAAATATATATTAGTATAATATAAGGATACTTGGGTTTGGAGGTTGTAGAAACTACACCCTAGGGAATGGCATCAAAGTTAAAGAATGATAAATTGTATAGAAGTAAGCATATAAGTACAAAAAGCGGGTAAGTATGCACAGAGAAATAAGTAAGCTCGTATATAGTAAGTATGTGTTTTGTGTACAAGTATCTTGATGCATGTTTAAATTAACAGAGTATATGTGCATATGAATATATGTAAATGAGATCTTGAGCATGTTGATTTATATATATGTAAGTATATAAATAAATATGACTATCAAGATAAATTTTGTGTGAGCATAGAGTGTACATGTACATGAATAGTCTCAATGTATCATAAGTATGTAAGAATGAATACAGGTACATGTATGCTAGTATAAGAAATGCATATGCATATTTATATGTTGTGATTTTCAGAAGTTGAGTTAAAGCTAAGAATGTTTTTGAGATTCCAAGTGTTACAAAGAACAGTTTCAAATATTTTTAAAAGAAAAGTATTTCAGAAAAAGTTTCTTACAGTTTTGAGATTTGATTTATGTTTTAAAAGTTTATCAGCAGTTTTTACGTGATTTACAGGGCATGAGGTAAAACCTCACCCCAGTATGTAACTTGAGACACAGATGGAATTGACAGATATCATATGGATTCGGGATTTGGGATTTGACCCATCTCAGTTGTACATTATTGGAATTGACGGATTTATATACATGTGCACATGTGGAGGACTGGGGGGACGCCCCTATATCCTCAGCTGTCATATAGTATATTCCTGGGCGGAGATGTGCCTTCGGGCGGAGATGCGCCTACAGGCGGAGATTCAGTTTTCAGAAAAAGGATTTAAGATTTCAGTTTTTAGAAAAAGAGTTTAGAAAGCGATTTTAGAAAAAACTACAAGAAAGAGTTTTCAGTTTTTAGATTCTCAGTAAACAGTTTTTTTAGAAACAGTTCTTCAAATTTCATCTTTCAGTTACAGCTTTCAGAAATAGCTTTTTCGAAAAGAAAGTTTCTAGAAATAGTAGGTTTATAAGAGATACAGAATTGTAAGCAGGAACCGATTTTCAAGTAAAGTTTTCAGCAAAGAGTTTTCAGAAAGAAACTTTAAGAAAAGAGTTCTTCAGAACAAAAAAATATTTTCTAAAAGCATAGCATGTTAAAGTATAGTATGGTTTACAAATCATGTTTATAAACCATGTATTCTAATAATTCATGTGAGATGCATATAGTTAATGTTAATGCATGATAACGTGATCATATTCATATAAGTATATGACTGATGTTTATATTCATCGTATATCTACATATAATGAGTATTTTAGAAAGCATTGAAGTATGATAACATGATTCTATATACATGAGTACGTGGTTGTTAATAGTATGTGAATAGAAAGAATATTTTATAATACCGATTTGATGATATTTCAAGAAAATAAAAAGAAAGAAAGTTATAATAGATGCCTGAGCGGAATTAACAAAGAGTATACAGAGATATAATGAGATATTAGAGTTAGCGCAGTAGAAACGTGATAAGAATATAAAAACTTGATGTGTATTATAGATGTTTGAGATACATGTTCAAGTTGTTGCATGAAAATATACTATTTGTAGCATATGTAAGTAAATAAGTGAATTAAGTACATAATAAATTTTGATTATACTATATATGTATCATGTGATTGTGATGCATGAGTTCAGACATAGGATAAATAGTATCGGAAGTATAATTATGGCTTTGCATGTATGATGGAATGCGTATGTACGAGATATCTAATGTTCATAGGTAACAGTTAAGGGAAGGTAAAAATATATGAATTTGTTTTTGTGCTAAGATTAGTTTATAAGCAAATATATGACGGAGATGTGAAATGTGAAAGAATGATAAGTTAATGTGAGTGTTAAAGAGGTTAGGAGATTTCAAAACTAAGATTAGTAAATAAGGACTTTGTAAAGGTAACAAAGATCACAGAATAGGCATGAGTGAATTTATATTGGAAGTTGAGATCATACATTAGTAAGATATAAGTAAAGAGGGATAATTAACTTATCAATTGAGGTTTTCTTTTCCAATTGGAATTAAGGCTATAATATAAATTAAGATTATATATAAATATGACGTTTATTATTAGGATTCATGAATGGTTGCTTATTGAGTCATTGTGACTCACATCATAACAGTTTGTTAGTTTTGCAGGTTAGCGACCTAAATGGTCGACCGTGGAATTCAGAGTTGCGGAACAGTCGGGCAGCAGCGTTACAGTCAACCAGTCACCATGTCTTGGGGAAAATAAAGAGTCTAGTAGTCTATGTTTTAGATTGTATAAGTTGTAACGTGCTGAGCACGAGTTTATTTTAGAAAAGTTCTTGTATATACGTACTTTCGAGCACGGAGCCCTGGTTGGTTTGTGTCTGCATCAGATTTTAGTTGGACTCTTAGATTGCGTTGATGTTGAGATACCGGCTTGAGGCTGAGATTTTATGTTTATGTTGTATATGGATGCTGGCTATTGGCCAGATTGCATGATATTACGAATACATCATGCCAAAATTTTTCTAGAATCAGAGGCTTATGAGATGGGTTTAGTCTGTCTCATGCCAATAACATCACTGCTAAGGCATGATGTTATAGTCCCGCCTTCACTTTCTTCATGTCTGGCTTGTCCATGTGGCAGTCACACTTTTAGTGACCCATTTTGCCACATTTTAGGCAGACAACTTGGGATATGTCCTTTTAAAAAGCTCTGGCTGTGCATAACAGATTGAGCACTAAAGTTATCATCACAATGAGTCTTCCTAAGCTCATGCTCTACTATTCGCTCAAGACTGAAAGGTTTCTCTATCAAATAGAATAACTTCTCAGCTCTCATAACTATCGTGAGGTTCTATTCCTAATTTGAAAATTACAGCCGTTAAAGACATTTTCCCCAGGATTATATCCTTTGACGCTAATCTTTCAATCATCTTGATTGTTATAGTCCAACTATCCAATCAACGATTTCGGGTACAATTAAATGTAATGATTACTATAGTCTAACTATATAATCAACTACAATTGATCGATTATATTCAAATGTATTGATTACTATAGTCCAACTATATAATCAACCATAAATGAAATAGTTTGAATATAGTCCAACTGTTAAATTAAAATAATAATTGAATATTAGTCCAATTAATATATTTATAAATAATTAATGACGAAAAATGAAATGAGCGCATATTGGCAAGTATTTAAATGAAATTACAAATTTAATACTTGTCTCCCACTATTTTTTGGCCAGCCTATAACCTTCTGTGGAGTACTCGGGAAACCTAGTTTCCTAGTGGGCTAGGATCCCGTTAAATAACACACAACCTTGACTTTGGCCAACAAGTTGTATGAAACTTAACTAGGTAGATCTCTAAGATCAATTGGATCTCATCCAATTCTTAGATCCAGTAGGTTGACCTTCAAGTCCGAAACATATATCCAATATATGTAAATATATACAATATATTTCCTAACCTTTTTCTTCTGAATCAACTAAGCATTGGCTTCGGCTTAATAAGCTTAATGAAACCAGTTAAGCGTGACCCATTGACAGTGGGAAAGCTTCATAATCGAGGTCGATGAACAAGAAGTGACCTTGACTTTGGCCAAAAAATACAACTTACCCAAGATGTACAATATGGTACAAAGCTTTCGTGATTCAAACACATCCGCGATGGACAAAGGTCTTGACTTTGGCTAATAAACCAATACCAATCTTGGATCTTGAGAGAAAATCACTCAATGGAAGGAAAAATGCTTAATATAAAATGAGGCTTTTGTCGCGATTTAGCAACCAATTTATTATCTTTAATTAGGTCTCATCATACACCCTTAAGCATGCATTCTAAAAGAATAATAAGACTCGAAATAAAATTAATAATGATATGCGGATGGATATACGATACAAATTATTCCTAGAACATATCTCTCACTTTCCTCTCCCCCGCTAGCACTATTCTTACTTCTACCCAATTACATAATACTTCTAAAGAAACCTCATTTACATTGAGGGGAATTGATGAGAAGAGAAATACAAAGAGAATAGAGATAATAGGCTGGAAGAGAAATACAAAGAGAATAGAGATAATAGGCTGGACACGCAGGTCCAATTTAATAAATTCTAAATTTATTACAATAATTTCCAAAATTATCCTCACCCTTATAATATCCATCTGATATACATTATTCATTCAATACATCTAAGTATTCACACAAAGCATGTTTTCAATCAATCTAATCCAATTAATTAATCTTTGAATTAATAAACATCCAATGTTCAAACAACGATTTGATTTGTGAGAGTGCAACTTGTTTAAGAATAAATATTCAAAGTAAGTATTCTTGAATTATATCGAACTATAATTTTAAATCTAATTTAAATTGTATCCAATACTAATTCATATTTAATTCCAAATAAAATAATTACACTTATTTATGTGTCTTAAAGACTTGGATTCCAAATCTAATCTTAATGTGTCTCAAAGGCCCAATTAGTATCCAATACTTATCAATTAAAGTCCAATGAGCTTTTAATTAATTCTTTAGGCTTGGGCTTTTGGCCAAAATGGATCTAACCCATAATGCCTAGGCCCAATAAGAATCACCCTAAGCCATAGAATCAATTTTGGCCCATTAGGCCCAATTAAATTATTAAAGGCCCAATAGTCATATTTTGGATTTTATGGAAATGGTTTAGGCTCAAGTATAATCCAAGACTAAAATTTGGCCCAACCAAGCCCATTAGCCCAAATATAACAAATAGATTAATATAACATTCTAAATTACATATTAATCCATTTCAAGTGTAATGAACATAATTAATTAATTAATCTAGTATTTCCAAAATACTAATTAATTAATTAATCATGCTTAACTTCTAATTCATGTCCAACACAAATTAATCAAAATCAATCTTCCAATAACATGCATAACTCATGGCAATAGCAATAAAAATCATTCAATTTTATTTCAATCCAATTAAATCAACATTCAATATTTTTATCATGTTATTTAACACATCCAATTGTCAAATTTCCAAAATTCCCATGAGCTTATTCTAGGGTAATAATCGGCCAAGCTATAGAATTTAGGGAAAATTATTCTAATCAATTTTTCACAAAATCAATGATGCACAATCCAATTAAACATCATATAAACACAACCAAACAATCAATTTTGCATTTTCATGCTCCAAGCAAAAATACCCAAATTTAAAGTCATGAACCCTAGAAATTAAATCAAACTAGATCTCGCTCTGATACCAATTGTAAGTGTCCTAGACATACCACGGGATCTTTAAGCGTGATTAGTGTGTGAATAAATCAAAAATTTTACGGAATTAACTTACATTGATCGGCTTTGACTTTCAAAATTTTTCATGGATGTTGAAGCTTCCAAGCTCATGGGTAAGTATCCATATTCGCTTAATTTGACTCCTTTATGTGCTAGCAAGAATAAAATGGAACAAATTTTATCTCCTAAGGAGAAGCAAATTTTTTGCCCAAGAGAGAGGGAAGCAATCGACCAATTTATAAACAAGGCCATTCGGCCAAGCTTCATAAGAGAAGCCAAATGCCTTCACACCAAAATTGAAAAGCAGATTAATGGCCTCTCGGCCAAACTTCAAAAGCCAGACAATTTGCTTTTCTTTCGGTCTTCTCAAAGAAAAAACAGAGAGCAATTGTTTCTTTTCTTTCGGCCATATTAAAAGAGAAAGCAGTGGCCCCACTTCAAAAGCAAAAAAAGGCAAATGGCTTTTTGGTCAAAACTTCAAAACTAGAGGCAATGGCCACACGACCATTTAATGAAAAGAGATAAATAATGAATAAAAATAAAAAATTCATTAATTGATTTTGGTAGATATGATGTATATCAAATCCAATTTTCTTTATTGTCAACCACTTATATCAATTGTTGACAATTGAAGTAAGTCATGGGTCCCACCCATTTAATTCCAAAATCTTATTGGCTTACACAACACACTTTGGGCTCGGATTCGTTTAATCCGACTAAACTAATTTTCCGTCGCGACATAATTAAATCTAATTTAATTAAATAATTATGCCTCGCAAAAGTATTATTAAAGTCGCTTACAAATTAATTCCAAATTAATTCGTTTGCTAGAATTAAAATCCAATTTAATTCTGTGTTGAAATCTAATTTCATTTAATATATCTAATATGTTATTTTAGCCCAATTAAATAAATTAAATAGTAAAATCTAATTTAAATATTAAATTTATTTTATCGATTAATTCCAAATTAATCGCGTTCTCTTCTCTCTACGAATTTAATCCCAGATAAATTCTTGATGCAATTAAGCCTATATTAATTCTTTCTCTGATAATTAATCCTAGATACATTTTTTCTATAATTAATCCCAGATTAATTTTCTCTCTCTCATAATTAATCTCAGATTAATTTTGTTCGAGTCAAATATCATCGATGAATCTTTGGGATGCGACCCAATAGATCCCTGGATATATTGGCAGTATATACGGTTATCAAACTATTCGAATACGTGCGTACCTGATACCATATACTTACCGATTTACAAGACATGATTGGCTTCTAGCAAAGCACTGTGCCTACCTAATTCTCCAGAAATATTCTTCTACTGAATACAAGATCTTTGTTAGGCGTAGTATACGTAGTATTGAGCATTACGATCCAATATCGGATGTCACATGCTAGGCATGGGTCGAGAATTGTGTCTGCCCCTTGCGAAGCATATATCAGATCACTAGCAACCAGTCTTTTTATGATCGAAAATTCATGACCTAGTCATACTTCCCCGATGGCTATAGCACTTAAAGTACCAGTTATGTATCCCTGCGTGATCATGATCTCCATATGACTGAAGTGATACTTCCATCTTGACATCACAACCAATACACTTCGATTCTCAGTATACCCAGAAGAGGCGTACAAAGAACTTGTTAAATCCCCGGATGATCAGAACCAAAGTATACTGATTGTCGCAAGTATTAGCGATCCAAGTCTCAGGTTAAGACCGAATATACCTACCCTGATTCGAATTCCCATAGACACATAGTCATACTACCAATGGGATTCCGATGGGTCTATCCAGAGCGAAGCTGTTTCTATACCATCGATAAACAGAACCTCTTATTACACTTGCATGAGTATCCAATACCCAAATATATGAGAACTATGTCGTTATGCTTCCATAACATGCACAAGTGTAATACTAGCTTATTCCGCATTATCGATGTCAAGTCTCGATAATACTACGACTAGGGATATTTAATGATTAAACCCTACGTGGATTAATACTGATTAAACCCTACGTGGATTAATACTGTCTCATATCTTATTAATCTGGAACTAGTCATAAGGATTTTTATCATTTATATATCCAAGTAATCCAATTACAAATGATAAAAGAGCAATTTCCTTTGTCACATAGTTAATTTGTACAACAACACCATGTTCTGTAAAAATAGTAATGCTATAGGTCATAATTATCCAACAGTATACACCACCGTCAGTAGTGTTCTCTTCGAGTCGAGTAGCATATGTGATCCTTTTGTTGGACAGTTATGACCCATAGCGTCACTATTTGTACAGATCATGATGTTGTTGTACAAATTAACTGTGTGATAAAGGAGATTGCTCTCTTATCATTTGTGATTAGATCACCAAGATGTATAAATGATATGAGGTCCTTATGATTTGTTCCTGAATTGAGAATGATATGAGACAGTATCAGTCCATGAAAGATAAATCATTAAATATCCCTAATCAGAGTATTATCGAGATTTGACATCGATAAATGCGTAAAAGACTAAAATTACACTTGTGCGTGTTATGTGAGATCATAACAGCATAGTTCTCATATATTTGGGTATTGGATACTCATGCAAGTGTAATAGGAGGTTTTGTTTTACCGATGGTATGGAAAACAGCTTCGCTCTCGATAGACCCCTTCGGAATTCAATTGGTAGTATGACTATGTATCTATGGAGGTCTGACATCAGGGTAGGTGTATTTGGTCTTAACATGAGACTTGCACCGCTAATACTTACGACTATTAATATACTTTGGTTTTGGTCATCCAGGGCTTTAACCGGTTATGTGTACGCCTCTGCTGGGTATATTGAGAATCGTAGTGTGTTGGGTGTGATGTCAAGATGGAAGTATCACTATAGTCATAGTGGAGATGATGTCATGTCGGATACGGAACTGGTGCTCTTAAATGTTGCAGCTATCGAGATATTGTGACTAGGTCATGTATATCCGATTATAGAGACTAGTTACCAGACATCCGACATGTGCTTCGTACGGGGCAGACACAGCTCCAGCCCCAGGCCTAGCACGTGGCAGTCCGATACTGGATCGACATGCACAATACTAAGTATACTACACCTGATATTTATTCCTGTAAGCATGTTTCTGGAGAATTGGGTAGGCATGGCGCTTTGCTAGAAGCCAACCTTGTCTTCTAAATCGGTAAAATGTAGTACTTGGTACGTACGTATTCGGATAGTCCGATAACAGTATTTACTGCCAATATATCCGGGGATCTCATGGGTCGCTTCCTGAAGATTCACCGAAGACGTATGACTCGCACTTTAATTAATCTTGGATTAATTTGAAGAGAGGAAAAATTAATCTGGGATTAATTACGGAGATATTTTATCTATGAGAAAATATCATTTAAAGAGAGAGATCGATTAATTTAGAATTAATCGGTAAATTAATATATTCGATATAATAAACGAAATTGGATTTCGACGTGGAATTAAAATTAGAATTTAATTCGGGCGAACGAATTAATTCGTTAGTGACGTGAATAGTAATTATGCTTGGCATGATTATTTAATTAAATTAGATTTAATTACATCACAACGGAAATTCGTTAATTTAGAATTAGTGAACCCGAGCCCGGGATTATTTGCGAGCGCATTCGCATTTTGAATTCGAGTGCGGCACGCAAGTCAAATCAAGCGTCAAATCGCTAGTCACTTCAAACGTCAAATCACTTGTCACTTTGAGTGATGTGGCTTGACAACTTGATTGATGTGATGTCTAGTCATTTTGAGTGACTTGATAACTTGTCATGAATAGTAATAGATGTGATATGAATAGTGATGTGTGATGATGGAAAGCTTTAATATTTTTTTGCTTTTTTAACTTTTTGAAAGTTGAATTTGGTATTTGTTTTAATTGTTTTTTGAATTCAATTAACAAATACACAAAATGAAAACATTATCTCTCTCTCCCCTTCTTTGGTATTCGGCCATGGAGGCCAAATACTCCCTCTCCCCTTTTGGTTTTTGAAACCAATTTCTTCACCATTTCAAGACTTGGCCGAGAGCCATTAGAAGAAAGATGAAGATTTGTGGCAAGTCTTCAAGGTGCTAGCACACATTAGAGACATACAAGGTGATAGGGAAACCCACCTTTGAGCTCGGAATCACCATTGATAAAGCTTGGAGCTTGAAGATGAAGATGGAGGACAAAGAACACCATGGCCGTGAGCTTCACTCAAAGGGCATAAAAGTTTTGTTCTTCGTAGCATCCAATCCGATCAAAGAGAGTATGATTCCGCCATTCTCATTTGTGTATTCACATGTGTTTCATTGCTTATAAATGATCATTGGGACTTAATAGAAACCCAACAATGGTATCTTGAGCCATTTTGAGCATGAAACCTTTTAGGGTTAAAATTACGTAAAATCGATTTGAGCATGATTTGATGAAATTGTTCGATTGAGTATGCTTGAATGATGTTTAATTGAAGTTGTATGTGATCAATTTCATGAAAATTGATTTGGAACATTTTTCCCCAAATCATTTAGCTTCGCCGAATATAGAGGACCCTATTTGTCATGGTGAATTTTTTGATTTTGATCATTGGATGAGTTGGAATCATTAGGGTAATGTTGATTGTGGATTCGATTGGATTGAAATTGAATTGGACATTAAAAACCCTAAATAGTCGTGACAAAGAGAGCATGAAATGATGTTGATTTTGATTAAAATATGTTGGATATGTTTTGATTATAATGAGCATAATTAATTAGGTTATTGATGTTTCAGAAATATTAAATTGATTAATTAATTATGGCATTACACTTAGGTTAATTAGATTATGAAATTTGGAATTTGGTAATTTAATTAATTGGGCTTAAATTGGATTTGAGCTTGTAAAGTTGTAATTGGGCTAAATGGGCTTGGTTGGGCCAAGTTTGGTTTAGGCAAATTGGTTGAATCCAATTGGGCCCAAAACCATAACCATAAAGTCCAATTATGACTAATGGGCCTTTAAAGTTTAATTGGGCCTAATGTGTCGAAATTGATTTCTATGCTTATGGGATTATTCCTTGATTGGGCTTTGCTTGCCGAAGCCCACGCCTTAAGAAATTAATTGAAAGCTCATTAGACTTTAATTATTGACATTGGATGTTAATCGGGCTTTGAGACCCGTAACGATTAAATTTGGAATTTAAATCGTAAAGGTTCGTTAATAAAGTGTAATATTTAATTTGGAATTAAATAGTGAATTAGTATTAAATACAAGTTAAATTAGATTTAATGTTATAGTTTAATTTAATTCATGAATTCATACTTTGAGTACTTATTCGCAAACGAGTTTGACTCGCGCAAAATCAAATCGTTGTTTGAACATTGGATGGTCATTAATATTCAGATTAATTAATTGGATTAGATTGATTGATAACATGCTTGTGTGAATACATGATTGTGATGCATGAATAATGTATATCGGATGGATATTAGATGGGTGGGGCAATTTTGGAAATTATTATAATAAATTTAGAATTTATTAATTGGACCTGCGTGTCCAGCATATTACCTCCATACTCTTTGTATTTCTCTTCTCACCTATTCCCCTAAATGTAAATGAGGTTTCTTTAGAAGTGTAGTGTAACGGGTAGAAGTAAATACTTGTGCTAACGGGAGAGAGGAAAGAGAGAGATTTATTTTAGAAATAATGTTTAAATATCCATCCGCATATCATTATTATTTTATTATAATAAATTGGTTGCCAATTTGTACGTGAAAAACCCTCTCAAAATATTAAGCGTTTTTCTTTCCATTGAGTGATTCTCATTTAAGATCCGAGACTGGCATTGGCTTGTTGGCCAAAGTCAACGCCTTTGTCCGTCGAGGATGTGTTTGAATCACGAGAGCTTTGTTCCATATTGATGTCTTATCCAAGTTGTGGTTTGTTGGCCAAAGGTAAGACCACTTCTTGTCCATCGACATTGATTACGAAGCTTTCCATGGTCAATGGGTCGCGCTTAACTGGGATCACTAAGTTTGTTGTGCCAAATCCAAGGCTTAGTTGATTCAGAGGAAAAATGTTAGGTAATATATTGGATATATTGGCATAAATGAGATATATGTTTCGGACTTGGATGTCCCCCTATCGGATCTAGGAATTGGATTGGATCTAATTGATCTTAGAGATCTACCTAGTTAATTATCATACAATTTGTTGGCAAAAGTCAAGATTGTGTGATATTTAACGGGATCCTAGCCTACGAGAAAACACGGTTTCTCGAGTACTCGACATAGGGTTAGAGGTTCACCGAAAAATAGTGGGAGGCAAGTTTTTAGATTTGCAATATTGTTTAATAACTTGCCATACACGCTCAAACAAATATCATTCGTCAAATAAATTAAATGTTAGTTGGACTAATATTTAAATCGTTGTTTTGATAAAACAGTTGAACTGTATTCAAACTAATTCAATAAATAGTTGATATTATAATTGGATTATAGTAATCAATATAATTGAGTTTAACCAATTAAAATTATAGTTGATTAAATAGTTGGAGTATTGTAATCATTATAATGAATAGTACCTAAGATCGTTGATTAAATAGTTGGACTATTAGAATCAAGATAATATTGAAATATTGGTGTTTAAAACATAATCCTAGGGAAAATGTGCTTAAATGACTTTATTTTTCAAATTGGGAATAATATTTCAGGATAGTCCTGAAAACTAAGAATTACTTTATTTGATAAAATAACAACTTAGGCCTAAGCCCGGAGTTAAGCAAATAAGTAGAGCATGATGTTTGGAAGATTCATGTAATGATAACTTTAGCGCTTAATCCATTAAACTTGTCAAAAAGACTCCTTAATTTCTTAATCAGAACTAAGGATTAGATCCTTAAAGTATGATGTTGGAATTGAAGGATCTTCATAGATTTATATTTAAATCTTAAGAAGTATTAAATTGCAATAATAACTGTTGGAGAGTTAATGACTATTCTCAAGGAGACAAAGTCAAAGTTTGCAATGAGGCAAGTAGCGCAAGGCGCACCTTACTTCGATATTCTAAATGGCCAAGGCTTGGCCAAAGGCTTCTAGAATGTAGAAAAGGGGCAAAGGCAAAATCATTATAATATCTGGGGAGATAAAGGACATATCCCAAAATGTCTGCCTAAATTGTGGCAAACGGAATCGCGGAAGCGTGACTACCGTTTGGAAAAGGCAGACAAGAAGGAATTGAAGAAAGGGTAAGGCTCTGATTTTAAATATGTTTATCATTAGGATGTTCACTACTAGTATTGAAATTGGATTTTAAATACTTAGTGTGGTACATAAATATATGTACTGATGTGCAGAATCTGCTATGAGCAGGATACTGACTTCAGATGAGATTAATCTGCGAATAGGAAATGGATGATAGTCGCTGTATTAACCGTAGATACCTAATTTTAGGAACTACCCTTGGGTGTGTACTTAAATTAGGAAACTGTTTAATGTAACTAGTTTGACTAGAAACATTATCTTTATATTCATGTTTAATCCGTTGCGGATTTACCTTTATATTCTAGAACACTAAAGTGTTTTATTATATAAAGATGATATTGAGATAAACACATTAGATGTGAATAAAAGAATTTATATTTTGAATATAGATAAATCTCAAACATATAATATGACAACGAATAGCTCAAACTGATTTGATCAGAAAACATATTAATGGCATTGTTGTCTGGGACATAATTAAACAAGACTCGTATATCCACACTTTTGAAGAGTGGGTACTCGTACTGATTTGATTCCAATCAAATAAAGTCTACGAATCTGGTTTATTGGACAAAGTGCCTAAAACACTATTTACTTGGTAAAAGTGTAATGTCACAGATCTGTTAGACCTAGTTCATAGTGAAGCAAGTGGGCCCATGTCTAGCTAGGCTAGAGGTGGATATGAATATTTCATTACCTTACGGATGTGGCATCGCGTTATGGTTATGTGTCTCTTTTGAAACACGAATCGGAAACTTTTAAAGTTTCGACACGAAATAGACAAACAGATCGGCTAAAGTATTAAACTCTCACGGTGAGATCGTAATAGAAAAAATACTTAAGCAATAAGTTTCTTAAATACTTGAAAGAGTATAGTATTCTTTCAAATGAGGACTCCTCCCGGAACACGTCAATTTGACAGTGTGTCCGAACGGAGAAACCAAATTTTGTTAGACATGATAAGGTTAATCATGAGTCGCTCTAAGCTACCATTTCCTTCAAAGGATAAGCATTAACAGTGCAATACTTATTTTGAATAAGGTTTCATAACAATCTGTTAGACACTCCTGAAGATTTGGGAATGCTAGGCATATGTTTATATGATACCAAACTAAAACCCAAATTGGACAAGTGCCAATTATAGGTTATCCTAGGGAAACCATAAGCATAGTGCTTATACACAGCTCACTAAGAGAACAATGTGATTGTTGGCTCACCGTGCGGTTTTCCTAAGAGGAATACCGATATGCAGTGGTAAGTGGGAGGATAGTAAAACTCGATGAAAATCGGAGTAATACTGTTCAAGGTACCGAGTCCTTAATGGAACACAAACAGTTCATCAAGGATGAAACTGTACCAGTAATCTTCAAATACACAAGAACCACGTATGTCGAAGAGAGTCAGAAAACAACCTGGGGTATGGGTTTCTGATCTCACCTCATAAAGATGTCTATTTTACTGAGGAATGCCAACTGACTACGTATGAGGAAGTGATACAAGGTATCGACTCCCTATTATGGCAAAGTGCCATATAAAATCCGAAATGGATTCCATGTATATCAACTATGTTTAGAATACTAGTTGATGTACCGAAAGGCAATGTGCCTATTGGTACTATGTAAGTCTTCAAGGAAGACATACATGGATGGCAACATACCAACGCACTATGCTAGGCTTGTAGCGGAAAGGTATCGTTATCAACATTGTGTTGATTACGACGAAACCTTTTATCTGTTGCCATGTTAAATCCATTTGGAAATTACTTGCTGATGTTGCATGTTTCATTTATGAAATATGGCAACTAAACGGGAAAATCGCCTTCCTGAAAAGGAAACCTTTTAGAGGATGTTTACAACATCCTAACGATTTTTTTTGTATCAAAAACTAGCAAACAATGTTTGTAGGTTATTCGATCCATATAGGGATTGAAGCAAGCATTGAGTTCTTGGAATTATCGTTTTGATGTAATCATAATGGTGTATGATTTGATTCAAAAAGAAATGATTCTTGTGTATATAAGGAGGTTAGTGGGAGCGCACTGACAGTGGCTGTCCTAATTAATGATAACACATCATTTTTTGGAAATGATATTCCCATAACAACAATCGGTGAAAGCTTGGCTTTCAAGAAAATTCTCCGTAGAATTCTTGGGAGAAACAACCTTTATTCTAGGAATAAAGATCTACTGGGATAGATTTAAAGTTGTTAAAACTCTTCGAGAATTCGTACATTGAAAAATGTACATGATTTAGTATCTCATACGCTTTTAGCATATGGAGTCACAAACAGGCCAATCTAAGTGATAGTCACTGGATTGATGTTAAGAACATCCGTTAGTATCTTAGAGAACTAAGAATGTTGTCTTAAACTATGGAGAATGAGAACTTGAAATGACTGGAATCACTGCTGTAAGTTTCCTAACCGATAAAAACGACTATAAGTCGTAAACGGTACTATACAGTTTGAATAACGGAACAGTAAGCTGGAAATCTTCCAAGCAATATACTGTTACAGAATAAACAACAAATGCGGGTTATTGTTGCAGCTGAGGCAGTAATAGAAGCCATCTGGGTCAATAAACAAATCTAATTAGATTAGATATAGTTCTGTTAACAACTGAACTAGGCTACAGCACAGGCTAAAGAATTAATGGTCTCATCAACGATCTAGATACATACTTCAACTATTCATCTGAATCGTTCGGATCATACATCGTGGCGATGTGATGATCGTATAAATCGCATCAGACGATAATCATGCAAATCCACTAACGAAAGCCTTTCCTCAGCAGTTTGAGCGAACCGTACATAGTTCGGGTGTTAGATACTCGAGGGACTAGCTATAGGCCAAGTGGGAGATTGTTGGACAGTTATGACCCATAGCGTCACTATTTTTACAAATCATGGTGTTGTTATACAAATTAACTATGTGACAAAGGAGATTGCTCTCTTATCATTTGTGATTAGATCACCAAGATGTATAAATGATAGGAGGTTCTTATGATTTGTTCCTGGATTGAAATGATATGAGACAGTATCAGTTCACGAAGGATAAATCATTAAATATTCTTAGTCAGAGTATTATCGAGATTGGACATCGATAAATGTGTAAAAGACTAGTATTACACTTGTGCGTGTTATGTGAGATCATAAAAACATAGTTCTCATATATTTGGGTATTGGATACTCACGCAAGTGTAATAGGTTACACTTGTGCGTGTTGTGTTTTACCGATGGTACGGAAAACAGCTTCGCTTTGATAGACCCCTTCGGAATTCCATTGGTAGTATGACTATGTGTCTATGGAAGTCCGACATCAGGGTAGGTGTATTTGGTCTTAACCTGAGACTTGCACCGCTAATACTTACGACTATTAATATACTTTGGTTTTGGTCGTCCAAGGCTTTAACCGGTTCTGTGTACGCCTCTGCTGGGTATATTGAGAATCGTAGTGTGTTGGGTGTGATGTCAAGACGGAAGTATCACTTCAGTCATAGTGGAGATGATGTCACGTAGGATACAGAACTGTTGCTCTAAAATACTGCAGCTATCGGGATATTATGACTATGTCATGTATATCCGATTATAGAGACTAGTTACCAGACATCCAACATGTGCTTCGTACGGGGCATACATAGCTCCAGCCCCAGGCCTAGCACGTGACAGTCCGATACTAGATCGACATGCACAATACTAAGTATACTACGCCTGATATTTATTCTTGTAAACATGTTTCTGGAGAATTGGGTAGGCATGGCACTTTGTTATAAGCGAACCTTGTCTTGTAAATTGGTAAAACGTAGTACTTGGTACGTACGTATTCGGATAGTCCGATAACCGTATTTACTTCCAACATATCTGGGGACCTCATGGGTCGCTTCCCGAAGATTCACCGATGACGTATGACTCGCACTTTAATTAATCTTGGATTAATTTGAAGAGAGGGAAAATTAATCTGGGATTAATTACGGAGATATTTTATCTAGGATAAAAAATCATTTAAAGAGAGAGAATGATTAATTTGGAATTAATCGATAAATTAATATATTCGATATATTAAACGAAATTGGATTTCGACGCGGAATTAAAATTAGATTTTAATTCGGGTGAACGAATTAATTCGTTAGCGACGTGAATAGTAATTATGCTTGGCATGATTATTTAATTAAATTAGATTTAATTACGTCACGACGAAAATTCATTAATTTGGAATTAGCAAACCCGAGCCCAGGATTATTTGCGAGAGCATTCGCATTTCGAATTCGAGTGCGGCACGCAAGTCAAATCAAACGTCAAATCGCTAGTCACTTCAAGCGTCAAATCACTTGTCACTTTGAGTGATGTGACTTGACAACTTGATTGATGTGATGTCTAGTCACTTTGAGTGACTTGACAACTTGTCATGAATAGTAATAGATGTGATATGAATAGTGATGTGTGATGATGGAAAGTCTTAATGCTTTTTTGCTTTTTTAATTTTTTGAAAGTTGAATTTGGTATTTGTTTTAATTGTTTTTTGAAATCAATTAACAAATACACAAAATGAAACCATTATCTCTCTCTCCCCCTCTTTGGTATTCGGCCATGGAGGCCAAATACTCCCTCTCCCCTTTTGGTTTTTGAAACCAATTTCTTCACCATTTCAAGGCTTGGCCGGGAGCCATTAGAAGAAAGATGAAGATTTGTGGCAAGTCTTCAAGGTGCTAGCACACATTAGAGGCATACAAGGTGATAGGGAAACCCATCTTTGAGCTTGGAATCACCATTGATAAAGCTTGGAGCTTGAAGATGAAGATGGAGGACAAAGAACACCATGGCCATGAGCTTCACTCAAAGGGCATAAAAGTTTTGTTCTTCGTAGCATCCAATCCGATCAAAGTGAGTATGATCCCGCCATTCTCATTTGTGTATTCACATGTGTTTCATTGCTTATAAATGATCATTGGGACTTAATAGAAACCCAACACCTTTGACTATAGGATAACATTGATTTTGTATGTGATCCTCCACACTTTGATGCCATATATGTTAGAAATCTTTCATGGTCTAACCGTTATTTGATCGTTAGGTGTGGACCAATACACTCATTAATCAAATACGTATCACGATAGGATTCATTGGCATGTATGTGTATTATAAGAAGTTTAAATATCCATGTATACAAGTCAGGATTCTTAAGACTTTGGCCAAAGCCAATCACTTATGGTAGATGGCATATTTCAGAAATTGTGTCCTAATTAGTTGTAAAGAATCATGGACATGTCGACACGAGATGTGCGTCTCGGAAACTTGATAGTGTAATATATATTTCCTAAGCACAACTCGAATAGCCTACGACGGAGAAATTGTTAAACATATATGATGACCTCTATTTGTATAGTTCAGAAAGGTCATTAATGTTTTTCGCTAATTCGGAGGTGGCCGAATTACTTACATATAAGCTATGTTTATATGATTAACGTGTCTGAACTTATAGAGTCTTACAATATGAAGTGTCCTCGTTGAGCACTTGGGTAACCGATAATGTTTGATAATAAATAATATTGATATTATAATTATCAATTATAATAATTAAGTGTTATTGATAACATTAATTATTTACTTTGACCCAACTGGATTAATACAAAATCATACAAGGACTTTGTTGTAATTTCATAAATATATATCATTGGAGGATATTTTGGTAATTATAAATATGTAATCATATGTGTATTTGGCTTGATTTAATTGGATTAAATCAAAGTGGCAGACAAACAACTAATCAATTGGTTAAACTTTATCTTGATTAAATTGGATTAAATCAAAGTGATAGACAGAAGTGATTAGTCATACCCAATTATACATATTTGGAAAAATTGGATTAAGCCTACCTAAAAGTTGATTAGAACTTTTATTAATTAAAAATTAAATAAATTTTGCTATAAAATGAAAGCTTTAGCAAGTTTTTAAGTAAGCAAGCATGCAAGCATTAAGGCAAAACATAAGAGAAATTAGCCTAAAGAAGTGTTTTGAGAAGCTTTGGAAGTTCTCTACATTTTTCAAAAAGTAAAAGAAGATTATATCTTTAGTTCAAACTTACTATGTAAGTTTGATCTTTTCTAAAAATTATGTTTTTGTATTTGATACATAATAATACAGTTTGAAGTTGAAATTAGGCTAATGAATTCTGTACGGATGCTTTGTTGCGGCAGTTGTGGAATCCCTACGGTCGGATCGGTGCCCTGGATAGCAGAAATGGGTCTAACCCATGGATATCAATGATATGTGTATTTTAAAATATTTTTATGTAAAACTAAATTCCGATATGAGTCTGTAAGAAAAAAGGGGGACCCAATCGGAGTCCGAAAGCTCAAGAACGAAGAAAAATAAGTTTTAGTATGAATCAACTCTGGGCGTCGCAACGCAAGTCTTGGGCGTCGCAACGCTACCCAAAATGTCGAAAGCATGCATCCCGATGCAGGAGTCTGGGTTTGTGTCGCAACGCAAAAGGTTTGTGTCGTGACGCAAAAGGTTTATATCGCGACGCAGATCAGGCAGTGAGTGATTTTTCATTTCAAAATATTACTAAACACTTCCAATTTTCTCCCAATACTTCAAATACACTTAAAATCCAATTTTAACTTCATAAATACCATTAATACATGTTTTACAACTAGCATATATGTATTCTAAATATTTATATGTATTCTAAATGTTTATATGTATTTGTTCGAATCTAATCACAAACCATTTTAGAATCTCAATTAGAAATGTCTCATGAACAATTTTAGTTCACCTAAAGGTGGCCAAGTAAATCTAGAATGGTAGCTATAGCTCTAAGCTTTAATCTAGAGTTCCAAACTCTTATTAATTATTGCATTGCCAACATGAACATCTTTGACCTAATACATAAGCATGTTGTGTTTATACTTCTAAAGTATCCTAATATAATTGATTAGCCTTATTTCAACATTAAGTTATGTGATCATGCATTTAATACATAAATAAACATAGCTTATGAGAAGATCAAACATTACTTAGTAAGCTTGATGTAAGATCCAATCTACTTCTACTTTGTTGAAATTGTTGGAGAACCTCCAAGGTGTGCAAGCTTGACTTCAAGATCCAACCTTGATTTTCAATGCTAGCAATCTTCACTTCAAGATCTAATCTTGATTTCTCCTAAATGAAATGTATTAGAGACCTCACAAGTTTCTCTAAATATTTCTCTAACTTAGGCTAATCTCTCAAGAATAACTTGTGTATAGTTTACTCAAGCTTTTCCTTATGCTTGTACTTGTCATTAAAATCTTCTTTAAGCTTGCTATTTATACAAAACTTAGGTATTTTTTAATTAATAAAAGTTGCAATAAACTTTTAAGTGGGCTTAATCTAATTTGTCCAAATATGTATAATTAGGTGTAACTAATCTCCATTGTCTCCTAAATTGATTTAATCCAATTAAATCAAGTCAATGATTAGAAAATGGATTAGTTAAATGTTTTCCACTTTGATTTAATCCAATTAAATCAAGCCAAAACCACATATTATTACATACTTATAATTACCATAATATCCTCAAATGGTAGAGATAATTATGATTTTACAATTAAGCCATTGTGTAATTATTGAATTAATCCAATTAGGTCAAAATAAATAATCAATATTATCCAATAACACTTGATTATCTTAGTTGATAATTATAATATCGAATATTATTTTTTATCAAAAATAATCAGCTACCCAAGTGCTCAACGAGTCCACTTCATATTTGGACTCTCTAAGTTCAGACACATTCGTCATATAAACCTAAGTGCCTAACTAATATGTACGCAAATCGACCACCTCTGAATTTCAAAGAACACTAATGACCTTTCTGATATATAAAAGTCGAGGTCATCACATATGTTTAATAATCCCTTCTTCGTAGGCTATCTGAGTTGTACTTAAGAAACATATAATACACCGTCAAGTTTCCAACGCGCACATCTCATGTCGATATATCCACGTTTCTTTACAACTGATGCGATCCACCATACGTGATCGGCTTTGGCCAAAGTCTTTAAGAATCATGACTTTACTTACATGGATACCTAAACCTTTTATAGTAAACATATAGGTCGATGGATCCTATCTTGCTTCACACTTGATTACTGAGTGCGTCGGTCCACACCCAACGAACATCTAGAGGCCAAAATATGAAAGATTTCTAATATATATGGCATCAAAGTATAGAGGATCTAACACAAAATCAATGTTATATTATAGTCAAAGGATTACATATGCTACTTGACTCGAGAAGATTCCTATTGACGGTGGTGTGTACTTCCAACTATTAGGAATCACCTATGAGCATTCATTATTCACTTCAACGAATATCCACATGTCTATACGAGTTTCCAAAACTCATGGCACATCGGGTTAAACCATTAGAGGCCAGAACATGAAAGATTTCTGACATACATGGCATCAAAGTGTAGAGGATCTAACACAAAATCAATGTTATATTATAGTCAACGGATTACATATGCTACTCGACTCGAGGAGATTCCTATTGACGGTGGTGTGTGTGTACTTCCAACTATTAGGAATCACCTATGAGCATTCAGTATTCGCTTCAACAAATATCCACATGTCTATACGAGTTTCCAAAACTCATGGCACATCGGGTTAAACCATTGAAACTCCAATTTCAATATATGACAGGTGATAGTCTTCTATGTTATAGGAATTCGACCGTATTCTAAAACCAACGATTAGGAATATTTACTTTAAGAATAGTTTTCACCTAGTGTCAAAACTATTCTAAAGTCGATGTTATTCTTAGCATATCTATATATCAATCTAGTATGCCTAATGAAAATACCATTATAAGGTATGAAATGAAAAATGTAGTTATTTTATTAATAAAAAATAAATGTACAAATCGGATTGGCACTCCAAACACCAAATCCATCATGCTTTGTAAGCATAAACACATTATGCTTATAATTGGGTAAAAAATATTCATGTTAGACAAAGTTTAGAACGTTAGATAAAAACTTAGAGATATGGCTACCATTCTAAAATCAATTAACCACCTTTAAATGATTTAGAATTGTTCATGAGTCACTTCATTATGGGATTCTAATTTGATTTGTGTTTTGGATTCAAAATTTACACATGTGTGTATTTAGAATAAATTTATATTTTTATAAAAATAGTTGATATTTTGAAAATATGATTTTATTTTATAACATGTGTTGATGTTGGTTTTAATGTTAAAAATTAATTTTGAGTGTTTTAATGTGTTTATGGAAGATTGAAAGGGAAGTGGGTAAAAATCCAATTTGCATCAGCTCTCTACTTTCAAAGTTAATAAATAAAAAAACAAAACAAAACAAAATTTGTTCAATGAGCGTACTGTAGCGTGTGCGTGTCCGTTTTTGAGTTTTCGGACTCCAATTCAGTCCCAGTTTTTTCCTATACACTTATAATGGGATATAGTATTCCATTAAATTATTTAAAAATACACTCATGCTTGATATCAATGGGTTAGACTCACTTCCTTGCGCGAGATACCGATCCAACCCTAAGGGCTCAACAACCGCCCCAACAATAGTTGCTTTATTTTACTATTGTAACGCCTCCTCAACTCTATAAATAGGGGGAATTCACTATAGCATGGGGAGAGGAAAAAAGAGAGAACCAAAACTCCATCAAAATCAAGACAAAATTGTAAGCTTATTAGAATCCATAAACATCATTAAAAAAAAAAAAAAATTGACTCGTGGACCAAGTTCTTAGTTCAGCCAAACCACATTAAAAATATTGTTCCATTTGTTCGTTTTATTTGACTTAAGTATTGACCGGTTTTGGCCGTCAATAAAATACTAACAAATTTTTTTATTATACGTATTTTCTACTATTATCAAAATAATTAGAGAACAGAACAAAATTTTGATCACGAGTGACAAAAAATTACTTTTATAGGAAGAATTTAAATTATTTTTAAATATTTAAATAAGTTAAAAAAATAATAGATTTGAGAGATTTTTATAGGGTGACAATATTCGGCATCCGCAACAATCAGAATTTTTGTAACAGATCTTTATATATATATAAAATAAAACTAAATATATAAATAAAACAAAAAAAAGTAAGTGTTTTTCTTTTTAAAACGTAATAAATTATTTTTTTTCCTTTTAAAGCATCATATATATACGATTTTTCTTTTTTATTTTAAAAGATATAAATCCTATTCATAATTAAATTCTCCTTATATATTTTATTATTATAAAACATTCAAATATTACTCACATGGTGAAAAAAATAAAATTTAAATTTTTCTCAACTCACCTAAAGAGTGGACCTAGATGCTCTCTTAAAGGCAAAGTTGATCTTTCTTTCTTTCTTTCTTTCTTTCATTTTTTTCCCTGGACGTATTGATGGTAATTTTTGGATATTGTCCCTTGACATTATGTGTTATATTTTCGTATTGCCTTTCGTGTTTATCCTTATATTCTTTTGTATATGTTCAGATGCTACATAAACTTGTTAATTAATGATATTGGATTTAAAAATGTTATATACTTTTCTCGATTAGATTATGTAGATGATTATTTAATTAATTATCATCTGTAGGTTCACTAATTTAATTACTTTTTCATCTTTTGTTTATTCAGTTTTAAACCGTATGGCATTTGAAGTTTTTTGGGGGAGGGGAGGGGGAATCCTATTGGCGTGAAGTTTGCAAAGTATTTTGAAGCTCACGTCGGTCCAATTTATTTTTTAGTAGAGTTACCGAGGACACAAAAAGGTTGTGATGCAATTAGGTGATAGTGGATCGATTGTCTAAGTCTGCTCATTTTCTACCGATTCGAATTACGTGAGGACTAGAGAGGCTAGCAGAACTGTATGTGGAGCAAATTGTGCGGTTATATGGAGTACCGGCATCGATTGTATCAGATAGAGAAGCCAGATTTACTTCTCGTTTTTGGCAGGGTTTCCAGAAGTCTATGGGATCGAAGATTAATATGAGCACAATATTTCACCCTCAGACTGACGGGCAGTCGGAGCGTACTATTCAGACATTATAGGACCTACCGAGATCGTGTGTATTGACTTTTACTGCAGGATGGGATAGTCATTTACATCTAATAGAGTTTGCCTACAACAACAGCTTTCAAGCGAGTATCGATATGCCACATTTAAGGCATTGTATGGGAGAAGGTGCAAGACTCCAGTTTATTGGGGCGAGATTGGAGATAAACAAATCCATGGTTCAGACTTGGTATATAAGACATATTAGAGGATTAGACTGTTTCGAGCTATACTGTTGGAAGTGTAGAGTCGACAGAAGAGTTATGCTGACAAAAGAAGAAAGTACTTTGAGTTCCAAGTGGGGGATAAAGTCTTCTTGAAAGTCTCTCATTGGAGGGGAGTATTGAGATTTGGCTAGAAAGGAAAGTTAGCACCGCTCTATATTGGTCCTTATGAGATATTGGATGGAGTGGGCAAAGTGGCATATGATCTGGTATTTCTGTTGGAAATTCTTACAATATTCATTGAAGGATGGGTGTTTTTGTCTTTTTGACACTATGGGTGCAAGGGGAGGATGCAATCCATAGGAGGGTTGCATCCCACCCCAATGGGTGCCCTTTTGGCACCCCTTTATGCCTTATAAAAGAGGCAAACATATCCACAAAAAAAAAAAGACAGACAACAAAAATTCTGTTATGAGTCACTGTTTTCTTCTGGTTTTGTGAGAGAGTTCCTCATATTTTCCTAGTTCATATACTTGTCAAGGAGTGCTCCTTGGACAAGAAGGAACCAAGTTATCCTAAGAGAACATTAGCCAATTGTGAATCCGTAAAGCACCTGTGACTGAGCCAATAAGTTCTTAAGGACAAGAGAGATCTCGACTTGGATTCGTCATTGTTTTTTCCAGGTTTTTTTATCTATAATTTTATGCTTTAGGTTTTAGGGTTTTGATAAGTTTTATTGGTATTTTTCTGGTTTGATTTATTTATAGCATGTTGTTTTGATATTTAATGACATTGTTCGGCCTACAATCTTAAGAACTTATTGGATTCTAGTGTTGTTAGATAGTAATTCACATGCTAGGGTAGAAATTTTTCTGGAAAAAATATGAACTGTGCATGAAAAACCCATAGGGCGTTCGAACGCCCGATGAACGCGAAGGCTTAAATCTAAAATTTCATAAGAACGTTCGAACGCGTCTTCAAACGTAACTCGAACGTAAGCCTTCTGCCTAAGAACGTTCGAACGCTGCCTAAACGCAACTCGAATGCAAACTCTCTGGAATCACTCGGTTTGAACGTGTTTTAGAACGCTATACGAACATGAACTCTCTGGAATCATTTCGTTCGAATGTGTTATCAAACGCTACTCGAACGTGAACTCTCTGGAAACACTTCTTTCGAACGCGTTGTCAAATACAAAATGAACGCTCACACACTGGACAGTCTCGTTCGAACATAGATACGAACGCGACACTAACAAAATAGACCTATAATTATTATAAACTGCAAACTTAAATTAATATTAACTTAGTAAATCATACACTGTAACACATTAATCTTGGTAGTATAGATTTAAGTTATTTATTAGGTTGTTCAATTATCACAAGCATACACATAGTGATAAAGTTGAAGTTGATTGTGTGTTGCATACTTGGGTGAGAATTTAAAGTGTAATCATACACAAGAAATTTCATTCAATCTTGATTGACACTTACACATATATCTACACATATCGTATATTATTTGTGCAATTGAAGAAGTGTAATTCTGGGTTTGAATTGCTAAAAGATTTTATTGAAAAAGTGTTTAAAGAATATTCTGTCAAAAAGACGATAAGAGCCTAAGTGGTCAGGGATTTAAGTGGTTACTCCGGACCCCCCCCGTCCTCTGGGAATATTCGTTTATTCATTTTTCTAAAGAATCTTTAGTTGAAATTCAAAGACTTGTGTTTATTGGAACCACCGTCCAATAGAACAACAAGTGGTTACCTAGAATATCACTTTGAACAAATCATTTGTTGATCATTGTATAATTCGTCTTTCGTAGACTAATTGACCCATGTTGATTTTCTAGTTACAAATGGCTAGCGGAAAACATCACAGTACCGGTCTCTCATGGAGAAAATCCAGAGAAATTTGGTGGGTGAATTTTAAACAATGGCATAGCAAAATGCTGTTCTACCTGAAAACTCTCCAGTTGGCTAAATTCCTCAAAGATCCTCCGGGTCCTGTGGAGGGTGAATCAGAAATGGCCAAGGAAGAGCGAGAACCGACATGGTTGTCTGGAGACTTCTTATGCAAGAACTACCTTTTGGGTAGTCTTGAAAATACCCTGTACATTGTGTACCAAGGATGACTTCTATGAAGATTCTCTGGGAATCTCTCGAGAAGAAATACAAAACCGAGGATGTCAGACAAAAGAAATTTATCGTGGGTAGGTTCCTGGACTACAAGATGGTAGATTCAAGGACGGTGATGTCTCAGTTGGGTGAACTGCAGTTGATCATTCATGAAATACTGGATGAGGGAATGAAACTCTGTGAGATGTTTCAAATTGCCGCCATAATTGAAAAGTTGCCTCCATCATGGAAAGACTTCAAGAGCTATCTAAAACACACACAAAAAAGCAGATGAGCCTTGAAGACCTTAGTGTTCAATTGAGAATCGATGAGGACAACAGGAAGTTCGAGAAGGCCAACTACAAGACTATGGAGTCTAAGGCCAACATCATTGAAGGTGTAAAGAGTAGTAAGAAGAGAAAGAACAATAGAGCTGATTCTTCGAACTAAAAGTTCAAGGGGAAATGCTACAACTGTGGAAAGAGCGGTCATATGTCAAAGGACTGCAGAAACAAGAAGTTTCAGAACAAGGGTAAGAAAAAGAAAAATGAGGCCCATGCCACTGAAGGTGAGCAGCTGACTGATGAGATCACAGAGATGGAACTATCAGCAGTGGTAACCGAAGCCAATATAGTTAGGAATCCGAGAGAATGATGGGTAGACACTGGGGCTACTCATCACATTTGTGAAGATAGCAAGATATTTTCCATGTACCAGAAGGTCGATGGCGACGATCATCTGACAATGGGAAACTTGTCTACCTCTCACGTGGTTGGACAAGGCACAGTGGTTCTGAATGATGACATCCGAAATGAGCTAATATTGAAAAACGTACTAATGTTCCAGATATTCAGAAGAACTTGGTCTCGGGCTCTCTTCTTAGTAAGGCTGGTTTTAAGCTGTGTTTGTTTCTGATAAGTTTGTAATGACTAAGAATGATATGTATATAGGAAAAGGATACCTAACTGAGGGCCTTTTAAAGCTAAATGTAATAACTGTCAATCGTGCTATTAATAAAGCTAGTACTTCTGCTTATATTATTGAGTCATAAAATGTATGGCATGGGAGGTTAGAACATGTTAATTATGATACCATGCGTAAATTAATTAACATGAACCTTATACCTAAATTTACAATTGATAGCCAACATAAGTGTGAGGCATGCGTTGAAGCAAAAATACATAGAACATCATTTCATTCTGTTGAATGTAGTTCTGAACCTTTAAAACTTGTACACACTGACGTGTGTGACATGAATATTGTGCAAACAAGAGGCGGTAAAAAGTACTTTGTCACTTTTATCGATGACAGCATAAGATTCTGCTATGTGTACTTACTGAAGAGCAAAGCTGAAGCAATGAGAGCTTTGTACACTATAAGAACGAAGTTGAAAATCAACTTGGCAAGAAAATAAAAGAATCAGGAGTGATAGAGGTGGTGAGTATGTTTCACCATTCGGTGAATATGTTCTGTGCACGGAATTATTCACGAAACCACTGATCTTATTCTCCTCAATAAAATAGGATTGCTGAGAACAAAACCGAACGTTGAAGGAAATGATGAATGTCATGTTGACAAGTTCTGGTTTACCCCATAACTTGTGGGGGGAAGCCTTGCTTTACACGAACTACGTTCTAAACAAGCTTCCTCACAGAAGATTGGACAATACACCATATGAGTTGTGGAAAGATTTCGTACCTTCCTACAAATACCTAAAAATATGGGGGTGTCTTGTCAAAGTAATGGTTCCTAAACCTAAGAAGGTTAGAATATGACCCAAAACTGTTGATTGTATATTCATTGGATATACTCGCAGTAGTAGTGCATATCGATTCTTGGTACACAAGTCTGAGATTCCTGACATCAATCTGAATATGATAATTGAGTCAAGGAATGCGACATTTTTTGAATAGACGTTTCCTTGTAAGGAAAAACAAAGAACAGAGACTCTCAAAAGAACAGTTGATACTGTCAAGGATAGTGATCAAGTCGACCAAGAATCAGATCGATGTGTAAATGCGAAGACAATCGAGCCTAGACGTAGTAAAAGAGCTAGAATGTCTAAGTCGTTTGGTACGATTTTCTGACATACTTATTAGAAAATGAGCCTCAAAGCTATAAATAAGCTATGTCTTCCCCAAAGGCACCTCTTTTGAAAGAGGCTATATAAATAGTGAGATTGATTCAATCCTACATAACCATACTTGGGACTTGGTTGATCTTCCTCCAGGTTGTAAGCTACTGAGCTACAAATGGAATTCAAAAGGAATATGAAAACAGATGGATCAATAGGTAAGTACAAGGCAAGACTTGTCATAAAAGGTTATAGACAAAAGGAAGGCCTTGATTACTTTGACACCTATTCACCGGTGACTCATATCACATCGATAAGAATGCTCATAGTCATAGCAACTATATTTGGTCTTGAAATATATCAAATAGATGTAAATACGGCATTCTTGAATGGTGAATTGGATAAAGAGATTTACAAACTTGTAAAATCCTTGTACAGATTAAAACAAGCACCGAAACAGTGGCATGAGAAATTTGACAAAGAAATATTATCAAGTGGGTTCAAAACCAATGAGTGTGATAAGTGTGTGTACACCAAATCAACTCAAAAGGATATGTCATTGTGTGTCTCTATGTAGACGATATGCTGATAATTGGTAGTAAACATGAAATGATTTAGTCTACCAAAATGTGTTATCCAGCAGATTTGATATGAAATATATGGGAATAGCTTATGTGATCCTATGAATTAAGATTTCTAGGATATCAGACGGATATATATTATCTCAGACTCATTACATTGAGAAGATACTTGATAAATATATCAAAGGGGATCTAAATGTCGCTAGAACCCCTGTAGACCCAACTCTTCATCTATCAAAGAATACTGGTTCAAGCATATCACAATTAGAGTATTCGAGAATCATTGAAAGTCCGATGTATCTCACAAATTATACACAACCTGATATCGTTCAAGCTGTGAACCGGCTTAGCAGATATAGGAGCAATCCATGACATAACCACTGAAAAGTCATAGTGAGAGTTTTGAGGTATCTGAGAGAAACTTCAAAATATGGGCTACATTACGAGAGATATCTTGTTGTACTAGAGGGATACAGCGATGCTAACTGGATATCTAATATGATGGATTCTAAATCTACAAGTGAATTTGTTTTCACACTTGGTAATGCACCCGTGTCATGGAAATCCTCGAGGCAAACATATATTGCCTGGTCTACTATGGAATCAGAGTTCATAGCGTTAAACAAAACAGCGGAAGAAGCAGAATGGCTTAAAAACTTCCTGTAGGATATTCCTAGTTGGCCCAAACCGGTGCTGGCGATTAGCATATATTATGATAGCCAATCGGCTATTGGGAGAGCCCAAAATGCAATGTATAATGGTAAGTCTCGACACATACGTCGGAGACATAATACCATACGTCAACTGCTCTCAAGTGGCATAATAACGATCGATTTTGTTAAGTCGAAGGAAAACCTAGCGGATCCACTAACTAAAGGTTTACCTCGAGAGTAAGTTTAGAAGTCATCGAGGGGAATGGGCTTGAAGCCTATAATCTAAGATTTGTCACTATGGAAACCCAACGTAGCTGACTGTAGATCCCAAGATCTAGGTTCAAAAAGGACAACAGAAACTTTGTACAATTCAAAACAAGCATTAAAGAGTTTTGTACTCTTTCCCATTCCGATAATGACGCTGAGTGTTGTCTGTCATTGGTTAGGATAAGCTAAGGCTTTTAATGATCACTATATTAGGAGATGAGTCCTAATTGGGGTAAAGACAGATTAGCTCTTTAGAGTAGATCACCTATTTCAAGTGAGAAGTGAGGCCGCTTCCATAAACTTTTAAAGGTGGGTTACCCTAAAGTGCTTGATGAATCCATGACCGTTGTTCAGGGCCAAAATGAACACAACCGTAGAACGGGAAAATGGTCGAATTAAAGCTGGGTGTTGGCAATTGTCTTGGTTTACACCAACGGCGGAACAGTCAAACTATGGGTCACTGGTTTGCCAGGTAATCCGATTGTCATTCACTAGGAAAGTTCAAGGTGAAATCTACATGTTTCGATGCAACTTTAGTTCATGGTAACTCTCTCAAGTGTCTACATGAATATTGAAGAATTGTGAGGGATTGTTGGAAATTCTTGCAATATTCATTAAATGATGGGTGTTTATATCTTTTTGACACTAGGGGTGCAAGGGGAGGTTTCAATCCTTAGGAGGGTTGCATCCCACCCCAAGGGGTGCCTTTTGGCACCTCTCCATGCCTTATAAAAGAGGCAAACATATCCAAAAAAAAGACAAACAACAAAAATCCATTTTGAGTCACTGTTTTCTTCTGGTTTTATGAAGAGTTCCTCATATTTTCCCAGTTCATATACTTGTCAAGGAGTCTTGGACAAGAATGAACTAAGTTATCCTGGGAGAACATTGGCCAATTGTGAATTCGTAAAGCACGTGTGACGGGGCCAATAAGTTCTTAAAGATAGATAGAGATCCCGACTTGGATTCGTCATTACTTTTTCTAGGTTTTTTTTATCTACTGTTTTATGCTTTAGGTTTTAGGGTTTTGATAAGTTTTATTGGTATTTTTTCTGGTTTGATTTGTTTATAGCATGTTGTTTTTATATTTAATGACACTATTCGGCCTACAATTACCACCAAAATTAGAAAGTATTCACCACGTATTACATGTGTCAATGCCGAAGAAGTACGTTTCAGATCCTACTTACATCCTGGAGAGCCAACCAATCGAATTGAGTGAGAGTATGACTTATGAAGAAAAGCCCGTGAAGATCATAGAGCGGAAAATCCAAGAGTTAAGATCCAGACAAATCCATCTTGTAAAGGTCATGTGGACTAATCGTCACATACAAGAAGCAACTTGGGAAATGCACAAGACATGAGGGAGAAATATCATGAGTTATTCGAGGATTGAGAAATTTCGAGGACGAAATTTTTTGTAAGGTGTGTAGATTGTGAGACCAAGTCTCTTATTTGTTTTATTTAAAAATTGAATTATTGATTATCTGTATCTTTCACATTCCATCACCTAACATTCTCTCTATTTCTCCCCCAACTTAGCAACCAGTAACCACAGCTCCTAATATCACTCAACTCCTTTTACTATATAAATTGAAACTAACCCTAAGCTTTTCCTTTAATGTGTGTGCTTGGTCTGAGTCAATTAAGAGTGAGCAGTATATTGAATTTCCTGAGACCAATGAACAGTAAGAGAGAGAAACATATCCGTAGAGAGAGAAAACACAAAACTAGTAGAGAGAAAGTGTGGGCAGAAGAGAAAAAGGGCTCATTTTTCATCTTCTGGTCACTTTTCCTGCGAGTGACCACTCTAGGAGAATCCCCTCGCCGAGACGAAGCCAACACCGTCAGTCCGATCGCCTGAAGCTATCGCACGCACTCCCACGCGCCACACATTCATCACTGCATCGCTGCTCCTCGCACCACCGTGCGTACAGTACACCTCCCAGACCAGAATCTTTTACTCGTCAAGATACGCGGGTTAGACACCTTGTTTTCCCAATTCGGGCTTTCGTTGTCGTGAAACGAGTCGAAAATGAGAGTTAACGCCATTCGATCGTTCATAGGTGACCATCGAGCATCCGCCATTACCACCATTGTCGTTGTGATCCCGGTGACGTGTACTATCTGTTGACCACCTCGTTCTGAAATTTTGAAGTCACTGGAGCTCGGTTCGTTATATTTTACAGTTTTATGGGTGTAAATGTGATATTTTGAGAGTTTGTGGACTTATTCATAAATTAACATGTTTAGGGATATAAATGAGTAATTCTGTTTTTTAGTGAGTAATGGGTGATAACTGAAAGTTTGGGACTAAATTGATGATATTGGAGAGTATAGGGGTTAAATTGAAAATTGAAAAGTTTAAGGAAAAATCGTAATTTTAGTAAAAATCGGGATCTGATCGTAATTTTATAATTTTTCCAGATCTTAGCGAGGACATATAGATATAGAGAGTTTTTCGTTGATTAAGATAAGTACAAAGCACGATGATTCCCTTAACATAAATATTTGATGGTTGATGTTGATGTTGATGTATGAGTTTATATACTATATTAAATATATTATACATATATGTTTGGAAAATTGATTGAGTAAGTGATAGCATGAGAACATAAATTGTGAATATAAATTTTTGGTATAATCGTATGCTTACTATGAATCGAGGTATTGGAGTATTATGTGATTTTGAAATGAGATGATGGATGAATGCGATAAGATTTATTGTATTGGATGTTGTGTGAGATTATTGTTATGCTGCCGGATTTAGTATAACAGTGGTCGGAGATGCGAGATTATGTGAGGTTATGCGAGATTAGCAGAGGCGTGTGGTTTAATCCCCCTCTTGCACATTTATGCGGGATTATACAGTGGAAACCTTGAGAGTATGAGAGGAACTCTCCAATTGGATTAAATCCATTATTATACCGAATTCGGATAGCAAACCTTGTTTGATTGAGATGTGTTGTTATGAGTATGTTTTGTCTGAGTTAGCTTTTATATATTATTATTGTTTTTATATATTATTATTATATATATATTATTATTATTATTATTATTATTATTATTATTATTATTATTATTATTATTGGTGAGGTCATGTTGAGAGTATAAGTGTTTTTACTTAATAAGCTCTTGAAGTTCACCCCCCATTTTCCAAACATCTCAAGTAGTTCGCCTGCACAACAGTAGCAGTATCAGTACCAGGATTTGACTCGTTTATCACAGCCGTCAGTTGGGTTGGTACAAATATTCTTTTGGCTTTTGAGATAGGATATTTAGGACAGTTTTTATGTTTTCAGACACTTTTGGTGTAAACATTTATTTAAGAATTATTGGATTACATTTTATGGAATATTATTTTGCTTTGCGAACTTTTGGTTCAGTTACATGACATTTAGGTACTCAAGTTAAAGTGGTTCGCGGATCCCTTTTCAGAATTAGGCTCGCTCTAGCAAGGAGGTCGTAACAAAAAATATGATAAAACTGCGTAAAATAAAATTTTTCCTTCATCGGGTGATTGCTTCATTTTTTTCCCAATTAATAGTAAGGAATCAATGTTGGATAACAGTTCAAAAGTTCTTGTAAGACATTCCCGGAAACTGCGGTCTCAGGAAAATGTACAATAGCAACAGCAAGTAACTTGCTGCCTTTCAAAATTTCAAATTCGGCTTCACCTATGTGCTTCTTCCTTGATGCAATTCTTCAATAGATACAAATAACATTTCCTAGAAGTGATATTAATCAAGCTCTAGTTTTTCAATATTGAGTTTTAATTTTTATAATAGTCTTGAGTAAGAAATAAATAAGAGTAAGTATCATTTATCCGCCCAAAATTAAGTTAAAAATCCAAACATAGTTTTTAGATTTTGAAAATTATCATTTGTCCATTCTAAGTTATAAAAATATGATATTTTACACCCAAATTATTGGTTTTCAAGGTGTAAAATATTTTTTTCATAATTAGTTTTCGAGTATAAAAATGTCTCAATTAGTAGTTTTTTATTATAAAATGTAATCTTTTCATAGTATGAAATGAACAAATAAAAATTTTCAAAAATAAAGAATTTTTTCCTCAAATTTTAACTTATTTTTGGATGCTCGGATGATAATTTCTCAATAAATAAATACCTACATAACTATTACTTTTTAGTAACCTTATTAGTGAGTAATAAAATTAGTAAATTATTAACGAGCCATACAAATAATAAGGTATCTCAATGTGATTTTCAATTTTATTATTGTATCTTACTTTAAAAAAAATAAATAATTTTGGTAATAAACTAATAGTGACATTTATTAATAAATAGAATTAAGGTTTGTTTCCTTTTAATTTCTCATCCTTTTGTTAACCTAATAAGGAATAATATCCCATTACCAAAGGTGGCAAAACTTTTACTCCAAAAGCGCGTGTTTCAAACATGCATCCCAGTGCGCGCGTAAATGCTTTTTATTCATGAATTTACTATTCAATAGGATACGACGTCATTCATACATTAATAAAGTAACTGATCTGGGACTTCAATGACGGCAATAGACTTCATTTTAATCTGTAACATCCCCGAATCTGGGAGATGTCACCTGCAGGGGATAGCAGTGCTAACCCATAAGCCTCGGATCAACTACCCATAATAGATACTAATATATTTTCTTTATTTGACTATATTTAGTATGGGACCGTAGCCCAACTCAAAAGTACTGAAAACAAACTCAATATTAACTATTATACTTGGTAAAAATTGTTTTTGCAATGACTACACACAATAAAAACTTATACAAGACTCATACTTGATTGTGACTGGACTTTCACTCAATCTCTGACTCATATTGGTGGACTCCATCCCTAGTGACTGCATCAGTATCCGTCCTCCCGAGCTCGTCCTCCAAGAATATCTGCAAGCACAAAAAATCGAGAGTGGGGGGGTTAGATCATCGTACGATCTAAGTGAGTGGATTATAAAACTGAGAAACTCAAATCAAAACGTTAGGTTTTAAAATTAAAGTTTCAGAAATCACTTCATATGAAATCTCTTTTCTGAAAACTTCGTCTAAAATTTCCTTAACAAGACTGATCTTTCTGAAAATAATTTGTGAAACTTTGGTTTTCGAAAACTATTTCCAAAATCTGATTTCTAAAAACTGTGTTCTGAAAGTCTGAAAACTGTGAGTTGCTCTGTATCTAAAAAACCTTGACATATGAGGGCGTTACTTATCGCCGTCCCCTCATACGCCTAACTGTAACCAGCAATGCAAATCCATGACTCCGGGGCGTTACGTATCGTCATCCCTTAAAGCATGCCACTACTGTCCTAACACTGTGGTCTTGGGGCGTTACGTATCGCCGTCCCCCAAGCCACAAACTAGGACTATGGGTGCGAATCTATGCTACCACCCGAGCTCTTAAACTATGGTTTATGGGCGTTACATATCGCTATCCCCCTAGCCCTACTCTAGGATCTGGGGCGTTACGTATCGCCATCCCCCCAGTCCTCTACATGTGCATATGTCTCTATACCCGTCAATTCCAAACTGTATCCAGTTGCACACTGGGTTGAGTTTTTCCCTCATGCCTCAAAAAACATAAAGCTCAATCTGAAAACATCTCTCTTTTCTAAAATATTTCTGAAAATATGTTAAATCATATATGATATAAAAAAATAAACTTGGCTCACGCCCTAATTGCAGAAAAAGTAAGTCTGATATTGAAAACTGTTATAAAAAGAAACAACTTAGAGAAAAGTGTGTTCACTCACTGTTTTAGAATCTGGCTGGTACTGGGTCCCTTGTCGAAGGAGATTGCAGTTCTTATGGATAACCTATGATTGTAAACTTAAATAGCATCAACATAGTAGAATAATCTTCTATACTTCACAATACTTAAAAGATACATCGATATATTATATACACGAGACTTATGATGATCATAATTTGATATAGGATATGTTTACAATTTGATACGAGACCCTAAGGGTGGTCTCTAACATGCTAGGGCTGAACTGGGGGGTTTAAAACTGATTCTGGGAAATTCTATACCTCACGTCGCGATGCAAACCCTCGCGCGTAGCGAAGAGCAACGTCCAAAATCCTGTCGTCACTTTCCTCTTGCGTGGGTTTCCAGGATTCTGTTTTGCCCCTTCAAGTTCATCCAATGCACCAACCATCACATTGCATCTTATACCAACATTTCCATACTAAAATTCAATGTTCAATACATCATATATCATTCCATTTCACATTTATTAAACCACTAACTCATCAACACCCAACTTTAATCTATTCAACTCCATAGAATTAAACACAAAACTTAATAACTTCCAATCCATATGGTTAATCACACAATTATTATCTCAATCATCATCACAACTCAATCAACAACATATAATAATCATCCAAAACCCATATTCTATCATCATACTTCTTAAAAATTAAAATCAAGTTTATGGGTCAAGTGGGTTCCTTATCTCTTTTCCCTTGTTTTCCTTCATTCTCTAAGCCCTCCACATTTTCTAAACTCTCCTGTTAATTTTCTTTTAATTTTCTTTCTTTCTTTTCTTCTTCTTCTTTCTCTCGGCTTCTTCATTTCTTTCTTTTCCATTTGCTTCCAATTTTAGGTGTTTATGAATAGTGTGCTCTTATATACTAGGGCCTTTTTGTTATTGGAAATATGGATAAAATTGTGGGAAAATATAAAAGATTTGAGATTCTTCCATTTTGACCCCGAAATCACTATTCATCAGGAATTTAACTTGTATTTTTAACCAGTTTCTAGTCCAAATTTGGGAAAATGTTCAACGCAGAAGTTGTAGGTCTCGATCTCAGTTTTCTGACGATATAAAATTCATACGAAAAATTTACACCCCAAATACCATGGGTTGTCCATAGGGAACACTGTATAGTCTCGTCCCGGGACTTCAAAAAATTTTCTGATTGTCCCTAAATTCATTCCATGAGTATATTTGAGTCTCAATCTAATTTATTTTATGTTCCTTCGTCCCGTACGTAACAGTACCACCGTACACAGTAGTAAAAAATACTGGTCATCCAACTGGCTCAGCCAAGTTTATATTGTTTGAAAATGGCTCAAATAGCTTAAAATCCTAATCTTCATTTCATTATTGTGTTGGCATCCTAATCTTCATTTCATTATTGTGTTGGCACCATCTAAACATTTAAATGAAATTCATTAAATCTTAACCATTGGTATAATGGTAGTACGAAAACCCTTTGTACGAGGGAAACTGCTCTTTTCCATGGAATAGATATATGTCTATTGAAAATGACTGTTTTTATAAAGTCCAAAAATAGTCGTTGAAGACAAACCGCTATAATTACTTGTGCTAAAAAAAATTACACTTCAATTAGTCAGTCACCCTTTTTATATAATCAAACCAAATTAAAAAAATTTATCGGTAAATTAATTATATGGATTTTTTTTAAAGATCATTATACTCTATCATAAATACTTATCTCATTATCAAATCAATTAAATATTTTTTTTTTTACAATTTTTATTAATGCCAAATTTATGTCTTTTTAAATCTTACTTAACGTTGACAACATTAATTTCTTCACTTTTCTCACTAAATACTTAAAAATTTACATTGTATAATACCCAAACCATAGTAGTAATGCTTACTATTTTATATGGTGACAAAAAAAAAATTGAAAAGCATTTAATTACTATAATTCTCTGCCACCACAGACTCACATAGGCAACACTCACTTGCCAAATGTTACATGTGCATGCATAAGTTTCCACACCCTCTTAATCTTTTCTTTGATCTTGTAATAATAAGATCTCACTCTGTTTAATTTGTATTCCCATTTCTTTATCACAAAAATTATCTCTTAATTACCAAACTAAGAAAATAATGGTGGGTATTACCTTTGAACATGAGCTTAACATCTTTACTCTCTCATTGTATGAACAGGTGAAACTCTTTAGTTGATCCTATTCTTATTCTCTGATGATGATATGTACAAGTCATGTTCAATTTGGTAGTCCATCTAAAATTAACTATTATTTTGTAATTTATGTTGAGATTAATTTCTTATATTTGAAACTTAGATACACTATAAATTAATTTGAATAGCTTTGGATTAAGTATTTTCTTTCAGTGGTAATTAAATTATTATATATAATGTTGTGATTCTTTGATCACTCTAAAGTGTATTTGAGGAAAAACTAAAACCTTCTATTACTTACAAGAATAGAATTACAAGTATTTAAACTTAAGAAAAAACCTCACTACACTCTCTCTATACACCTTTGGGATGTTCTGAGGCTTACTACAGAGCCTGTATTTATAGCCAATGTATGGCTCACTTTTTCAACACTTGAACAGTGTTTCCACCATTCACTCTTGATTTTATGGAAATGAAAAATCTCCACCGAAAGTGTACTTGTTGGTTTGCTCAAGATTCAACTCCACCCAAAGTTGCATGTTTGTTTCTTCATGG
Source organism: Zanthoxylum bungeanum (assembly GCA_019454045.1). Lineage (NCBI taxonomy): Eukaryota > Viridiplantae > Streptophyta > Magnoliopsida > Sapindales > Rutaceae > Zanthoxylum > Zanthoxylum bungeanum. Next base: position 139,941 of record SKCR01007806.1, read on the forward strand.
CAGCAAGTGGTTCACGCAAGGCAGTTGGAATCTTCCTATGGCAGCTGGATTCATTTGACTTCAAAAAAACACCAGGCATGGATCATCCAGCTCGTGCAACTGTTTACTGGTTCTCACAATTCTCCCCCACCAGCTGCATCTGAAACAATCATCATCTGACAGCTATCCCGGCTATGTCTCTGTACAACTCTAGCTTGTATCGAGTAACCACTTTCGTTAACAGGTCAGATGGATTCTCATCTGTATGGATCTTCACTAATCTCAGAAGTTATTGATCCATCACCTCGCGTATCCAATGATAGCGAATATCAATGTGTTTTGTCCAGGAATGATACATTGAGTTCTTGCTCAAGTCCAGAGCACTTTGACTGTCATAATATATCTTGTATTTTGTCTGTTTGATCCCTAACTCTTGGAGAAAACACTTTAGCCACAATATTTCCTTTCATGCCTCAACTATAGCAATGCACTCAGCTTCTGTTGTGGATAATGCAACCTCTGCAATCTTGACTGCCATGATACAGCTCCCCCTGTAAAAGTGTAGATGAAACCTGATGTAGATTTCCTACCATTAAGATCTCATGCCATATCTGAATCTACATAGCCTTCCAATATTGGATCAACTCCCCCGTAACACAGACGAAACTTCGATATACCTTTGAGGTACCTGAGAATCCATTTGATTGCCTCCCAGGGTTGCTTTCCAAGATTAGAGAGAAAACGGCTCACTATACCCTCTACGTGTTCAATATCTGGCCTGGTACATACCATTGCATCCATTAGGCTTCCAACAGCTGAAGAATATGGTATTGATGACATCTCCTCTATCTCTTTCTTGGATGAGGGACATGAACTCTTACTTATTTGGAAATGGTGCGCTAGTGGAACGCTGAATGGTTTGGCTTTCTATATATCGAACCTTCTGATTATCTGTTCAATATAACTCTCTTGTGAAAGCCACAACTTTTTGTTCTGTCTGTCACGAATAATCTCCATTCCCAAAATCTATTGAGATGGTCCTAAATCTTTTATGTCAAATGACTTGAAGAGTTTCTTCTCCAGCTGGTTGATCTTCGTTGCTTCATGTCCAATAATTAAGATGTCGTCCACATATAGTAGAAGAGCAATGAAATTTCTATCTGGAAACCTTTGGATGTATACACACTGATTTGCTACAGTTCTTTTGTAGTATTTACCTACTATGAATGAGTCAAACTTCTTGTACCATTGCCTCGGTGCTTGCTTGAACTCATACAAGCTCTTTTTCAGCTTACAAACAAGGTTTTCTTTTTCTGAAACATTGAATCCTTCTGGCTGCTCTATGTAGATTTCTTCATTCAGATTACCATAAAGAAATGTTGCTTTTATATCCATCTGTTCAAGCTCCAAGTTCAAACTGGCTACCAATCCTAGGATAACTCGGATTGAAGCCATTTTTACCATTGATGAAAAATCTCATCAAAGTCAATTCCTTTTTTTTGTAGGAATCCTTTGACTACTAGCTGAGCTTTATGTTTCACCACATTTCTGCTGCCATCTTTCTTGAGCTTGAACACTCATTTGTTCTTCAGTGCCTTCATTCGATATGGGAGCTTGATTATCTCATAAATGTTATTTTTCTGCAGAGATTTCATTTCATCATGTATTGCGTGCAACCATTTGTCTTTGTTTTTATGAGATAGGGTTCGTTGAAAGTTTCTGGCTCCCCCTCATCAATAAGCAGAATGTATTCTGATTCTGAGTATCTGGCTGATGGAATCTGGCCTCGCTCAGATCTTCGTACTGGAGGTTCACTAGTTTCTAGAGGTCTGTCGTCATTCAGATTTGTGGATGATCTTGTATCCACTAATGGAGCGGGTTGTAGCTCCCACTGCTCAACACCATATTCCTCTTCTGATTCTGTTTCTGGTATGTCTTGCATCCCATCGTCATTTGTGGCCACTCGTGTTGGTGTTGGGGTTGTGTCTGGATTTGCATCGGCTTTGTTGACACTGAAATTAGAAGATATTTTGGGTTTTTCAATGTCTTTTATTGTTCGGTCTTCAAGAAATACTATATTTCTGCTTCTGATGAAATTTCTTTCCTTCGGGTCTCATAGTATGTATCCAAATTCCTCATCTCCATAGCCTATGAAGATACATGAAGTAGTCCTTGCATTGAGCTTCTACCTGAGCTCCTTGGATATGTGTTCAAAAGATAAACAACCGAATGTTCTGAGGTGAGTATAGGAGTGATTCTTACCAGATCACACTTTCTCCGGAATCTCAAAGTTCAATGGTACTGATGGTGATCTATTGATCAGGTAGCAGGCGGCACGAACAACTTCTCCCCATAATGGCTTTGGCAGCTTAGCCATGCTGGTCATGCTTCTGACTTTCTCCATAATGGTGCGGTTCATCCTTTCAGCGAATTGTGTTGTGGGGTGCGTGGAAAAGTCCTCTCGTGTCGAATGCCGTGACTTCCGCAGTAGGCATCAAACTCCCCAGAAGTGTATTCACCTACATTGTTTATGCGAAGACACTTTATTTTCATCCCTATTTCACGCTCAACCATGGTATGGAACAGTTTGAAATAGTCCAGGACCTGATCATTTGATTTCAGAAAATACACTCATACCTTTCGAGAAGCATCGTCAATGAAATTCAGAAAATATTTGCTACCGCCTAGTGAATTCACCTCCAAGGGACCACAAATATCAGAGTACACCAGATCAAGTAACTTTAATATCCTTTTAGAAGAGAAATTGAAAGAGACTCTATGTTTCTTACCGAAAAGACAGTGATTACAAGGATCCAGAGCAGCATTTTTGGAGACAGAGATTAAATATTTCTTTGTCAAGATAGACAACCCTTTTTTAGATCCTTATTTATCAAGGTAGACAACCCTCTTTCACTCATATGACAGAGTCTCTGATGCCACAGATTCTGAGAAGCCTTCGGTTCAGCTACATTGAGGCTTTCTGCATATATCTTCATATGAATCTTGTATAAAGTTCCACAAATATGTCATCGGGCAATGATCATGGCACCTTTTATCATTCTCCAAGTGTCATTGCTGAAGTGGCTAGCATAACCCTGTTTGTCAAGGGCTACCCCCGTGAGTAAGTTGAGCTGAAGTTCTAGAACGTGTCTTACTTCATTCAGGATTATTGTATACCATGTATTTATCTACAACTATATTTCTCCAATTCTTACTATCTAATAAGAACTGATATTCCCCATCTTCACTGCTCCAAAGTCTCCTGCTTTGTATTTTGTGAAGAAATTCCTATGAGGAGTGAATGGTAGGATACTGCAGTATCTGACACCCACTCGATATCCTAAGTTGCGGTGTGAAGGCATGTTTTCATGGCTCAAGTATATAGCTACAACTCCTGTGGTAACTACTAGTGTCTCCGCATCATTCTTCTCTGGCTGGTTATTGCTTGTCCCTGCTCTCGTTGCAGTTTCAGGAAATTCTTCTTTAAGTGGCCTTCTATGCCACAGCGGAAGCACTTGTATGTAGGCTTTCTCCCATCCGTGGATTTGCCCAAACTCTTGCTTCTGCCTCTCCCTTTACCTTGATTTTTCTCTTGTTTTCTTCCTCGATACTCTGAGACAACGGCTTGTGTTTGATCTGTGCCCACGTCTTTTCTTTTGGCTTCTTCATTTGACAAGGCATCTTTTACCATATGCATTGAAGTTTTCCTCCTGGAGCTGAGTTGCTGGAGTAACCACCAATGTCTCCCAACTGTCAGGAAGAGAACTGAGTAGTAAGAGGGCTTGAACTTCATCTGTCAGTTGCATGTCTACTGCAGACAACTGGTTCACAAGGCTTTGGAACTCATTGGTGTGTTCTACAACAGAAGTTCCACTTCGTAGCTTCAGGTTCACTAAATTCCTCATGATTAGGGATTTATTCAGAGCTGTTTTGGCCTGGAACATGTCTTCCAATATCCTCCACATTTGATAAGCATCTGTATCATCTGCTACGTGGTGGAAGACACTATGACCAATCTACTGTCTAACCTGACCCAGAGTTCTGTTATTGAGTTTATTTTAGTCATACTCTTTAACAGATTCTGGTATCACTCATTTCACCTCGATAACATCAAAAAAATCTTTATAGTGTAAATAATCTATCATCTGAGGTCTCCGGAGGGAGTAATTAGTTGTTGTCAGCTTGACATTGCACAAGAAGGGGAATCTTCCATTTTCATTTTCAGTTTTCAGTTTAAAATGAAAATATGCTAAAATCGAGGCTGAATTTCATAAATCGGATGTCACTATTACGTCCGGAACGGTCGAAAATAGTGGATTAGACACTTCATTGGTCCAAATCCGACTCAGGGACTAATTTATAAATTTCTAAAATTTTTGATGCTAAACAATAAATTTCAAAGACTTCAGGGGACTCAGTGAAATTTACTCGGCTTGCTGACGTGGCCGACACATGGCGCTGACATGGCGGCTGACGTGGCACTAATGTGGCTGCTGAACATGTGATGATATGGCGCTGACTGGGCGTTGATGTGTGCTGACATGGTGCTGACGTGGACGCCACGTAATCGTCTTCAACCTTCAAACGCATATGTGGCGCGTGATCGAGAGTGGGCTTCATTATTTGATGCATGGTGGCGCGTGCAGGCTCCTCAAACCTCCATTTGATCATCGAAAAATACCACTGAACTCGTCTCGACGTGAACTAGTTGATGGCATCCTTAAATTTAATTTTTGACAACTTTGTCGGAACCCGAATTTTCCGAACCGTGCTCCGTTCTTCGATTTTACAACCCCCAAAGTAGAACCAAGGCTCCCGATACCACTTGTTGTGATTCTCTGATCACTCTATAGTGTATTTGAGGAAAAACCCGAAACATTCTATTACTTACAAGAATATAATTACAAGTGTTTAAACTTAAGAAAAAAACCTCACTCCACTCTCTCTATGCAACTTTGCGATGTCTTGAGGCTTACTACAAAGCTTGTATTTATAACCAATGTATGGCTCACTTTTTCAACGTTTGAACACACCATTCACTCCTGATTTTATGGAAATGGCAAATCTCCACCGAAAGTGTACTTGTTGGTTTGCTCAAGATTCAACTCCACCCAAAGTTGCATGTTTGCTTCTTCATGGCAGAAAGTGATTCATGCAGGGCAGCTAGAATCTTCCTATGGTAGCTGGATTCATTTGACTTCAAAAAAAAAAAAGAGCACCATGCATGGCTCATGCAACTGCTTGCTGGTTCTCACATATAGTGTAGAGGCTATGTTAGGTCTAGTTTTCGTTAGCAAATTCCGTAAGTCCAATTCATAGAATCTTATCAAATTTTCAGGTTACATGCGTATTATGATTTGAAAAGCATGAAGGCTAAACACATCTTATACATTGTCAAATAATTTTCATTATTTCTCATTGGTTGTAGGGTATCCTGGAGCATAATTTCGATTACATTCTTAGGTTGCAGAACTTTTCATTAAATAATTTTGGTAATAAACTAATAGTGACATTTGTTAATAAATAGAATTATGGTTTGTTCCCTTTTAATTTCTTGTCCTTTTGTTAACTTAAGGAATATCCCATTCCCAAAGGTGGCAAAACTTTTACTCCACAAGCGCGTGTTTCAAACATGCATCACAGTGCGCGTGTAATATGCTTTTTATTCCAAGAATTTACTACTTAATAATGATATCACGTCATTCATATAATAATGAAGTAACTGATCTGGGACTTCAACAACGGCAATAGACTTCATTTTAATCCAACTGGCTCAGCCAAGTTCATATTGTTTGAAAGTGGCTCAAATAGATTAAAATCCGAATCTTCATTTCATTATTGTTTTGGCATCATCTAAGCGTTTAAATGAAATTCATCAAATTTTAATCATTGGTATAATGGTAGTAGGAAAACCCTTTGTAGGAGGGAAACTGAACTATTATATGGAGTAGATATATGTCTATTGAAAATGACTGTCTTTGTAAAACCAAAAAATAACGGTTGAAGACAAACAACTATAATTGCTTACGCTCAAAAAAATTACACTTCAACCAGTCATTCACTCTTTTATATATCCAAACCAAATCAAAATCTTTTATCGATAAATTAGTTATATGGATTTTTTTAAATATTATTATACTCTATTATAAATACTTATCTCATTAATTATCATATCACTGAAATATAATTTTTTTTTTTTTTTTTACGGTTTCTATTAATGTCAAACTTATGTCTTTTTTTAACCTCACTTAACGTAGGACAACACTAATTTCTTTACTTTTCTCACTAAAATACTTAAAGATTTACATTGTACAATACCCAAACCATAGTAGTAGGTAGTAACGCTTACTCTTTTATATGGTGACAAAAAAAATTGAAAAGCACTTATTATAATTCGCTGCCACCACAGACTCATATAGGCAACACTCACTTGCCAAATGTTACATGTGCATGCATAAGTTACCATACTCTCTTAGTCTTTTCTTTGATCTTGTAATAATAAGCTCTCACTGTGTTTAATTTGTATTCCCATTTCTTCATCACAAAAATTGTCTCTTAATTTTGCAAACTAAGAAAATAATGGTGGGTATTACCCTTGAACAGGAGCTTAACATCTTTGTTCTCTCATTGTATGAACAGGTGAAACTCTTTAGTTGATCTTATTCTTGTTCTCTGATGATGATATGTACAAGTCATGTTCAATTTGGTAGTTCATCTAATATTAACTATTATTTTGTAATTTATGTTGAGATTAATTTATTATATTTGAAACTTAGATACACTATAAATTAATTTGAAAAGCTTTGGATTAAGTACTTTCTTTCAGTGGTAATTAAACTGTTATGTATAGTGTATAGGTTATGTTAGGACTAGTTTTGGTTGGCAAATTCCGTAACAAAATATCTCCAATTTATAGAATTTTATCGAATTTTCAGGTTACATGCGTATTATGATTTGAAAAGCATGAAGGCTAAACACATCTTATACATTGTCAAAGAATTTTCATTATTTCTCATTGGTTGTAGGGTATCCTGGAGCATAATTTCGATTACATTCGTAGGTTGCAGAATTATGAGTGTCCTCTGTTTGTTACAGAAGTGATCAATTTGTACACAGTGGATGCTCAATCTTTGATTGCACAAGTGCACAAGTCACTGTATTTTTCAAATCTCGTTTCTTCTTCGGAATCTTGATCAATTTCAGTGATTATTTCCACGTATTTTCTTATTAATTTGTGTGTTTGATCTATCATCACCAGGATTGCATCTTCAGTGGACTACAACAAGTTGACAAGCACGGTTCACCAACTCAGGGAAGCCAGTGCAAGGTAAAGGTTTCTGTTTACCATGTGAACTTGTACAAGAATCTAATGTTTGCCCTTGTTATGTTTGATGCAAATTACTTCGGAGATTTACACTTTAGCTATATGTGCATGGCTTTTTATATGCATTCGGAATAGTAGGAAGTGATCACTGGCAAAATTCTCCAAATTGATTGCGTTTTCCGCACTTGGCATGTGTCAATGCATCCGGAACACTTGGAAACTGCAGTTAGCTGAGCTAAAAGTTTGTATTTGTACATATATGCATGAAACTAATTATTACCTATCATTTGCATAATGACAACATCAACATTTTTGTTATTTATTATCGATTGACTTGCGTTCATGTGGCGTGTGGTATATATTCAAGCAGCTATTTGAAGTAATTATTTATAACTTGATCTAATGAAATACATTTTATTTCAGATCTTTTCCCTATTAATGATCTTTTCCCTATTAATGATCTTTTGCGTTCAATTAATACTACTTGTGATCAGCTGCACTATATATTTAGTTGTGTATTCTCTAATGAATACTGATATGTGCGCATGCATGTTGCGTGTGTCGTGGATTCACAACTGTCCTTGCAGTTTCTTATAACTAGTCCTTTTGATATATGAATAGTTTCAGTTCTTTTAGCTTTTATTTGATATTCTGAAGTTAGTTTACTTAAGATTATTTGCACAAAATTCTTTGTTGTTTGCCTCTATCCAGGGAGGTTATTTATATAATGTGGTAAGTAAAGACATAATTATCTTTCTGTAAGCCAATTAATGGTTTTCTGGCCTTCAACAAGTTTTATTCGGTCCTCATTAGCAAAATCATGCTTTGGAAAATGTATATGTACTTCGTTTTAACAGTGATTGATTGCCGTTGCAGAGTGGATCTTACAATGTGCTTTGTTCATTATAACTTGTCTTATTTCCTAAAAGAACTCGGCATAAATAATTTACACGTAAAAATAAAAAATGATATGATTTAGCATAAAAGGGAAACTTAGTTACAAGCTTCTAAAACATGATTGAAACACAATCCATAGAAAACTCAAATTGATTGGTCTTATGTCATCCTTCAAGAATAACAGTAATTATAATTTCATTTTGATATGTCAAAATATATAGTTTTAATCCTCTGCCAGTTTGCCACTAATTTTTTTCCCACCTCATGGATGCTCCTCTGTAATCCCACAATTTTTATCAACAAATTGAATCTTCTTATTGATTATAACATTTGAAACTACAGCATTGGTGGTTGTCGTGTGGCCCTTGCTTGCCGTGAACTTCACAATGCCAGTGATGACCAAGACAAGGCTAGGTAAGTAGTGCTCATCACCAATAAAATAAATTACATTAACATGTTTTTACATAAGACTCTCTCTCTCAGTGCGTGCATGTTTCTCCTTTACTTATCACTTAGGAGTTTGAGCCTTTTTTTGTTGTTGCCTCGTTCTCTTGTTCTTGAGTTATATTGCTTATCAAATTCGAATAATGGCTGTACTGGTGGTGGCTTAACATATATTTTGCATTGTCTTTCCAGGAACCGAAACCTTTTAAGTTTCATTTCCTTGAACAAAAACCATGTTGGTTAAGTTTCCTTTAGACTGTACCCGTGGTGGATTAACATATATTTTGCATTGTCTTTCCTGGAACCGAAACCTTTTAAGTTTCATTTCCTTGAACGAAAACTATGTTGGTTAAGTTTCATTTAGACCATCGGAATCAGTTGTTCCTAAGGATCTGTTCTTTTATAATAAATGACTTGCTATGTAATATTGTTCATGCTCATGCTGTTGAGAAACTGCATTGTATTGTTATGCAAGTAATGCTAATATATGATGTGTAGACGTGCCTTGCTAATGCCGTTTACAGGACTAGGCCAATTGTCAATTTTCATAGGGTGTCATATTTAGATTTAATGGTCTGAAGTGGTTTAGAAATTTTTGGATTCAAATTTCGAAAACCATTCATTGAACGAAATATATGAATTCCAGGGTGATTGTGTAATGTATTTCTTTCATCGTTTAACCCTTTTTAAACGACATCTTTTGAGATATAGATAATGGGATTTGTCTCAAATGTAGCTGTATTAGTCTGTTTCTTGCTTAACTTGTCTTTTTTTCATTTTTCCACAACCTGCAGAGAACTTTCCTTATCTTATGATTATTTTTTCTGTTGGATGTGTATGCTTTTAGGTGCTATGAAGCTTTACGAAAAGTTATGGACGAGTACCATACTTTGAGCATAAATCTTGCTCACATTATCAATGTAATACTTACTCTCGCTCTCTCTTTCTCTCTCTCTCTCTTTGTTTTGCTGTTTATTTTCCCCTTCATCATAGATGTAATCATATTCGTGTTCTCACGATGTCATTTTATCGTATTTGAACCCAGCTGGAGAGGCAAGTGCTGGAATTTGAGAGAAAACAACGCCGCGAGATAGATTGATCTGGGTTGGTGTCTTGTCCTTCAGCCGAACATGCATCTAAATGGCTGCTTATCATTTAGCTTGTGTTAGAAAAGTTTGCCAGATACTAAATTTGGTAATACCGTTAGAGACAATTTTGAATTGCTGTCTGGTTTTATGTTGTGTTTGAACATCAGTATTGCTTCTGTATTTGTTGTTTTTGAACTTAATAACAGTTGTTCATTCAGTGGTTGCATGCTGTAATAGATAAGACATGCATATGTCATATTGCTCTGCTGCAATGTGCTGAGCAAGCCATAGCTTGGGTGAGTTTAGTATTAGATTATATTTTATATATGCATTCAAATTGCTAAAATTTGTTCAGTTTAAATTGGATTAAGGGACTTTTTAGTTATTTTATTAATGCATAGCCTGAATGATAAGTTGCCATTAATCAAGAATGAACAGTATTTGTATAATCTAATTATTTCAACACATTATAACATTTGATCCTCATTATGAATAACTATTTATTTCTGTTATGTACATAGTATTCAATTCACAGGTCTCTTCTCGATATCATCTAACACATTCGGAAAAAAATAATATAATTTTTTATTCCCGTCTCTTTTAGGTTTTGAATTTGGATGGTCAATCAAATAAAATTATTTGAAATAATTGTTTAAGCACAGGCATCATTATCGAGTAAAATTCGTTTTTTTTAGCAAATGACTTCTCCTCCTCCCTTAACAATGTAGTACAAATATTATGATAGTTACAAGAAAATCCGAATTAGGCTTAATCTCAACCCATGATACGCAAAACAAACCCACGCAGCAGACCCTGAGATCAGACCCTGAAGGCGAGACCCACAGAGCAGACCCTAACGGCAGACCCACAGAGCAGACCCTCTCTGCAGACCCTAACGGCAGACCCTGGAGATGCGTCTGCCTTTGAAATAAGCCTCTGCCTCTGAAGTAAGCCTCTGCCTCTGACGAAGTCGAGCCTCTGGCGCGACGAGTGAAAGCGTCTGCCTCTGAACCTCTGACCAAACTACTGAGCCGAACCACTGCTTAACTTTCCCGAGGCTTGTTGATGCCAACAATCTCCTTAAAATAAATTTGTCCCATACCGAAGGTGTTGGACAGTTATGACCCATAGCGTCACTATTTGTAAAAGACATTGTGTTTTTGTACAAAATTAACTATGTTATAATGAAATTGCCTTTTACCGTTTTATGATTCATTTACTTTGAAATATATAAATGGTAAAAGTTCTTATGATTAGTTCCAGATTGAGATGATATGAGACAGTATCAATCAATAAAGGTTTAATCATTAAATATCCCTAATCGTAGTATTATCGAGATGGGACATCGATAATGCGGAATAGACTAGTATTGCACTTGTGCGCGTTGTGAGGGCATGACGGCATAGTTCTCATATGTTTAAGTATAGGATACTTATGCGAGTGCGATAGCAGGTTGTGTTTTATCGATGGTACGGAAAACAGCTTCGCTCTGTATAGACCCCGCGGAATTCTATTGGTAGTATGTATATGTGTCTATGGGAGTCCGCTTCAGGGTAGGTGTATTTGGTCTTAACCTAAGATTTGCATCGCTAGTACTTACGACAATCAGTAAACTTTGGTTTTGGTCGTCCAGGACTTTAACAGGTTCTGTGTACGCCTCTGCTTGGTTTATTGGGAATCATAGTGTATTGGATGTGATGTCAAGACGGAAGTATCACTTCAGACATATGGAGATGATGATCACGCAAGGATTCAGAACTGGTTCTCTATTGTGTTGCAACCATCGGGATAATATGACAAGTCATGATTATCCATTCAAATAGACTAGTTGCTTGATATCCGATATGTGCTTCGTACAGGGCAGACACTATTCCAGCCCATGGCCTTACACGTGACATCCGATACTGGATCGCAATATGCAATACTACGGTATACTACGCCTGATAAAGATCGTATATTCCAGTAAGAAAATTTCTGGAGAATTGGGTAGGCATGGTGCTTTGCTAGAAGCCAACCTTGTCTCGTAAATCGGTAAAAACATAGTACGAGGTACGTACGTGTTCGCATAGTCCGACGACCGTATTTACTGCCAACATATCCAAAGATCTCTTGGGTCGCTTCCCGAAGATTCACCAATGACGTATGATTCGAACTTAATTAATCTTGGATTAATTGCGGAGAGACTTTATCTTGGATAAAGTACTATTTGAAGAGAGAGAAAGATTAATTTGGAATTAATCATTAAAATAATATATTCGATATATTATTCGGAATTAGATTTCGACGCGAAATTAAAATTAAATTTTAATTCGGGAAAACGAGTTAATTTAGAATTAATTCATTAGCGACGTGAATAATAATTTTGCTAGGCATAATTATTTTATTAAATTCGATTTAAATAATGTCGCGACAGAAGTTCGTTAATTCGAAATTAGCGAACCCGAGCCCGGGAGTGTTTGCGGGCCCACTCGCATTCAGAATCGAGTGGGGCCCACATGTCACATCAAATGTCACATCACATGTCACCTTTAGTTGCTTTTGGTTGATGTGTTTAGGTGAATTAGTTGGTGGCTTGTAAAACACTCCAAATGAAAGCTTTGAAAGACATATACCAACTTGACTTTTCGTATATCAAATTAATTGATTTTGGAAATCATTTACACAACTTTCTTTTCTCTCTCTTTGTGGCCGAATGGAGTGAAGGTTTTTGGCTCTCCATTTTTCTTCATTTCTTTGCCAAAATTTGTGAAGAAAATGTGTGAATTCTTGTTACAAAAATTCACTAAGGGCTAGCACTCTTCAAGAATCATCAAGAGGTAATAGGGAAACCTATACAAGGGCTTGAAAAATTCAAAACAAAGCTTGGAGCTTTTACCTTGTCTTGGCCGAATCTTGGGTACTTGGAGGAGAAAAATTTTTGTTCATCAACACATCCTAAACCGATCGTTGTAAGTATGTTTCCGCCATATTTCTTCGTTATTCATTCATGTTTCATTGTTCATTATGATCTTGGGACTAATCATAGAAACCAACAATGGTATCATTGAGCCTATAATGAGCATGAAATTTATTAGGGTAAAATTTGGGAAAATCCATGTGAGCATGATTTGATTAAATTGAATGGTTGAGTATGCTTGTATGTTGATAAAATGAGATGTGATTGGATCAATTTCAACAAATTGTGATTGGATCAAAATTTACCCCACCATTAGGCTTGGCCGAATGCAATGATTACCCTTGGCTCTTGGAATTTTTTGTTTTGATGATCATTGGATGACTTGAAACGAATAGGAAATGTCGATTTTTAATTTGATCGGATTGAAAACGAAATCGGACAAAATTCATTACCTTGGCCGAGAACTCTTTGGGCATGTATGGACTTGATTTTTTGATTCAAAAATATTGGACATTAATTGAACAAAAGATACAAAATTAATTGTTTAAATTGTATTTTGGAAATATTGATTTAGTTAATTAGTTGATGTATTACACTTTAATTAATTAAATTTTAAAATTTGGAATTTTAAAATTTGATTAATGGGCTTAATTTTGAATTGGGCTTGAAATTATTATATTTGGGCATAATGGGCTTGGTTGGGCCAAGTTGGTTTAGACCAATTGGATTGGCTCCTAATTGGGCCTAAATCATTCCATTAAGTCAAAATGTAATAAATGGGCTTTAAAGTTTAATTGGGCCTTATGGGCTTGATATTGATTTTATGGCAAATGGGGGGTGATTCCTTACTTGGGCTTGGTGATTGGGTTTGACCTATATTGACCAAAGCCCATGCCTTATGAAATCAATTAAACGAACATTGGATGTTAGATGGGCTTTGAGACCCGATAAGATTAGATTTGGAATCTAAGTCGTTAAAGAGCATTAAAAAGTGTATATATTTAATTTGGAATTAAATAATAGAATTATTATTGAATACGACTTAAATTAGATTTAACGAGTAGTTCGATATAATTCAAAAATTCGTACTTTGAGTAGTTATTCTCAAATGAGTTGGACTCGCGCAAAATCAAGTCGTTGTTTGAACATTGGATGGTCACATAATTAAAGACTAATTAATTGGATTAGATTGGTTGTAATGCATGCTATGAATGAATATATGGATGTGATGAATGAATAGCGTATATCGGATGGATATTAGAAGGGAAGGGTAATTTTGGAAATTATTGTAAATTTGGAATTTATAAATTGGACTTGCGTGTCCAGCCTTGTCTCTTATTATCTCTTTGTATTCTCTTCTCACCTAATTCCCCTCATTGCAATGAGGTTTCTATTATTGTATTATCTAATTGGGTAGAAGTAGAATAGTGCTAGTCGGGGAGAGGAAATAGAGCGATTTGTTCTAGGAACAATCTGTTTAAATGTCCATCTGCATATCGTTATTAATTTACTTTTCACGCTTTATGATGTTTTAAAAGCATGCTTAAGGGTGTATGATGAGACCTTAACAAAGATAATAAATTGGTTTCCAATTTACGCAAAAAAAAAAAAAAAAAAAAAAAAAAAAAAAAAACCATCAAAATAATATTAAGTGATTTTTCCTTCTGTTGAGTGATTCTTACTAAAGATCCAAAATTGGCATTGGTTTGTTGGCCAAAGTCAAGGCCTTTGTCAATTGCGGATGTGTTTGAATCATGAGAGTTTTGTTCCATATCGGTGTCTTGTCCAAGTCGTGATTTGTTGGCCAAAGTCAAGATCACTTCTTGTCCATCGATATTGATTACGAAGCTTTCCATGTCAATGGGTCCCGCTTAACTGGAATCATTAAGCTTGTTGTGCCAAAACCAAGGCTTAGTTGATTCAGAGGAAAAAGGTTAGGAAAATGTATTGGATACATTGTCATATATATTGTATATATGTTTCGGACTTGGATGTCCACCTACCGGATCTAGGAATTGGATGAGATCTAATTGATCTTCGAGATCTACCTAGTTAAGTTTCATACAACTTGTTGGCCAAAGTCAAAGTTGTGTGTTATTTAACGGGATCCTAGCGCACTAGGAAACTGGGTTTCCCGAGTACTCAACAGAGGGTTAGAGGCTCGCCGAAAAATAGTAGGAGGCCAGTATTGAATTTACAATTTCATTCAGATACTTAGCTTTACGCGCTTTCAAAATTATTTCGTCAAAATTATTTTATTAGTTGGACTAATATAATGTTATTTTTCTTGTAACAGTTAGACTGTACCCAAATATCATTGACTAGATAGTTGGACTATCGTAGTCAAGATGATTGGAAAGGGAAATGTCCGAGACATTATCATGGGCGAGAATGTCTTTAAGGGCACGAACTTTGCCGATTGGGAAATGAATCTAAGTATAGTCCTTGGAATCGAGAGGCTGTTGTACACCATTTAGACACCTCTTGGGCCTAAACCTGCACCTGATCAGACACTTGAGCTGGAGCTTTGGAACACTCACAGCGCGATGATTGTGATACTGCTTAGTCTATTATGCTTGCTTCCATGACTCAGCATTTCCGTCGACAAAACAGGGACTTGGATCATTATAATATGTTGGCGAGGTTGCAAGATCTTCACCGATCTAACAAGAGGTCGCAGAGATATGAGTTAGTTAAGAAGCTCTTCCGTTCATATATTTAGAAGGCATGTCTATTGAGTCCCATGTGGCACGGATGATTGCTGACATAGATGAGCTAGCTGCTATGGGGATAGTCTTTGAGGCTGAGATTACTATAGACATGGTCTTGCAATCTCTCCCCGGCTCCTGCAAACAGTTCATCATAAACTATAATTTGATGAACACTGATGATACTCTTGGAGAGTTATTGTCTACTCTCAAGGAAGCTGAGAATGAGCTTCTCAAGGGCAACAAGCGCGAGGCGCACTTTGCTTCGACATCTCAGACACCGAGGGCTGGGCCCAAGGCAACTGGAGGTGTGAAGAAGAAGAAGCATAAAAGAAATGGCAATGCCAAATCGTCAAAGGCTTCCGGGAAGCCTAAGGACAAATCTTAGGATGTTTGCCTCCAGTGCGGCAAGCGGGGTCACTTGAAGCGTGACTGCCGCGAGTACAAGGCACTCCAGAAGGACATAAAGGCGGGTAAGGCACCGGCCTCAGGTATGTTTGTTATTGAAATAAACACGACTAAATCTAGTTTTAAAAATTGGATTTTTGATTCTGGTTGTGGTACTCATATATGTACTGATGTGTAGGATCTGCAGATTAGCAGGAGACTGGCTTCGGGAGATTGATCTGCGTGTTGGAAACGGGGACACTGTTGCTGTTTGGCTGTGGGCACTTTTGTTTGGAACTGCCCTCGGGCATGTACTTGAACTTAATGACTGTTATTATGTACCTAGTTTGACTAGGAATATCATATCTGTATCTATGTTACCCAACGTGGGTATACTTTTGTATTTCGAACACTGGGTGTTACTTATATAAAAACGATGTAGAAATTTGCACTGCTGTTGCTAATAATGGTCTTTATATTTTGAATATAAATCTATCTCCAACATATAATATAACAAACAAAAGGCTCAAACTGAGTAATAAATATGAAACTTATATGTGGCATTGTCGTCTGGGACACATAAACAAGACTCGCATATCCACACTTTCGAAGAGTGGGTACTTGGACAAATTTGTTCCAAATTCATATGACGTCTGCGAATCTTGCTTATTAGGTAAAATGCCTAAATCACCTTTTAGCGGTAAAGGTGAACGCGCCAACGAACTGTTAGCCCTCGTTCATAGTGACGTATGTGGGCCCATGTCTAGCCAGACTAGAGGTGGATATGAATACTTCGTAACCTTTACGGGTGATGCATCACGTTATGGTTATGTGTATCTTATGAGACACAAGTCGGAAACTTTTGAGAAATTCAAAGCGTTTCGACACGAAGTTGAAAAACAGACCTGCAAGAGTATTAAGACATTACGGTCGGACCGTGGTGGCGAATACTTGAGCAATGAGTTTCTAGATTACATGAAAGAATATGGTATTCTTTCACAGTGGACTCCTCCTGGAACACCACAATTAAACGGTGTGTCCGAACTTTGTTGGACATGGTTAGGTCTATGATGAGTCGCACTGAGCTACCTATTTCCTTATGGGGATATGTATTAAACATTGCAGTTCTTATTTTAAATAAGGTTCCGTCAAAGTCTGTTCAACAGACTCCGTATGAGATATGGACAAGAAAGAAACCGGGTTTCTCATTCCTAAAGATTTAGGGATGCTGGGCATACGTCAAATATTTGGAAGGTACCAAACTTGAGCCCAAATCGGATAAATGCCTATTCGTAGGATATCCTATGGAAACCAAAGGATATTACTTCTATCACCCATGAGAGAACAAAGTATTTGTTGCTCTACATGCGGTTTTCCTTGAGAAGGAATTCCTAAATACAGTGGTAAGTGGGAAGAAAGTAGAACTCGATGAAAATCGGAGTGATACTGTTCCAGGCATAGAATCCTCAACGGAACAAGAACAGTCCATCAGGGATGAGATTGTACCACAATCTTCTATTACACAATGACCGCGTAGGTCGGAGAGAGTCAGGAACCAACCTGAGAGGTATGGGTTTCTGATCTCGCCTCATGTAGATATTCATCTCATTGAGGAAGACGAACCGGCTACGTATGAGGAAGCGATACAAGATATCGATTCCGTTTTATGGCAAGAAGCCATGAAGTCCGAAATGGATTCCATATACATCAATCAAGTTTGGACACTGGTTGATGCACAAGAAGGCGTAAAGCTTATTGGATGCAAATGGGTCTTCAAGAAGAAGACTGACATGGATGGCAACGTACAAACGTACAAAGCTAGGCTTGTAGCGAAGTGGTATCGTCAACGACATGGTGTCGATTACGATGAAACTTTCTCATCTGTTGCCATGATTAAATCCATTCAGATAATGCTTGCAATTACTGCATATTTCGATTATGAGATATTACAGATGGACGTTAAAACCATTTTCCTTAACATAAACCTTTTGGAGGATGTATATATGCAATAGTCTGACGATTTTATCGTGCCTAGACTTGCAAACAAGGTTTGTAAGTTAAATCAGTCCATTTATGGACTGAAGCAAGCATCACGGTCATGGAACCAACGTTTTGATGAAATCATAAAAGAATATGATTTCATTCAAAACGAAGATGATCCTTGTGTATACAAGAAGGTTTGTGGGAGGCACTGACTTTTATTGTCCTTTATGTTGACGATGTATTACTTGTAGGCAATGATATTCCCATGTTAACGTCGGTGAAAGCTTGGCTTTCATTGAAATTCTCCATGAAAGATCTGGTAGAAGCAGTCTTTATTCTAGGAATAAAGGTCTACCGGGATAGATCTAGAAAGCTGCTTGGACTCTCCCAGAGCACGTACATCGACAAAGTGTTGAAGAGATTCAACATGGATCAGACTAAGAGGGGACTGTTGCCAATGTCATATGGCGTCTATCTATCTAAGGACATGTGTCCTAAAACTCAAGATGAGAGAGACAACATGAGTCGGATACTATTCACCTCGGCAGTCAAATCGATCATGTATGCCATGAAATGTACACGACCTGATGTCTCCTATGTTTTGAGCATATGTAGTCGTTATCAGGCCGATCCAGGTGAAGGTCCCTGGATGTTGTTAAGAATATCCTAGAGTATCTTAGACGAACTAAGGATGCCTTCTTAATCTATGACGATGGAGAACTTGAGGTAACTGGGTAAACCGATGCAAGTTTCCCAACCGACAAAGACGACTGTAAGTCGCAATCAGGGTACATATTTTGTTTGAATAATGGAGCAGTGAGCTGCAAAACTTCCAAGCAATAGACTGTTGTCGATTCAACAACTGAAGCGGAGTACATTCCTACAGCTGAAGCAGCAAAGGAAGCAGTTTGGATCCGAAAACTCCTAATTGGATTAGGAGTAGTTCCGTTAGCAAATGAGCCCGTTCCATTATATTGTGACAATAACGGGGCTATAGCGCAGGCTAAGGAACCGCGGTCTCATCAACGATCCAAGCATGTTCTTCGAAGTTTCCATCTGATACATGAGATCATACATCGTGGCGATGTAAAGGTCGATAAGGTCGCATCAGATGACAACATGGCAGATTCACTAACGAAAGCGATTAATCAATAAAAGTTTGAGCGACATGTACATAGTGCAGGTATTATATGCTTGAGTGACTTGGTATAGGCCAAGTGGGAGATTGTTGGACAGTTATGACCCATAGCGTCACAGTTTGTAAAAGACATTGTGTTTTTGTACAAAATTAACTATGTTATAATGAAATTGTCTTTTACCATTTTATGATTCATTTACTTTGAAATATATAAATGGTAAAAGTCCTTATGATTAGTTCCGGATTGAGATGATATGAGACAGTATCAATCCATAAAGGTTTAATCGTTAAATATCCATAGTCGTAGTATTATCGAGATTGGACATCGATAATGCGGAATAAACTAGTATTGTACTTGTGCGTGTTGTGAGGGCATGACGGCATAGTTCTCATATGTTTAAGTATATGATACTTATGCGAGTGCGATAGGAGGTTGTGTTTTACCGATGGTACAGAAAACAGCTTCGCTCTGGATATATCCCGTGGAATCTCATTGGTAGTATGTATATATGTCTATGGGAGTCCTCTTCAAGGTAGGTGTATTTGGTCTTAACCTAAGACTTGCATTGCTAGTACTTACGACCATCGGTAAACTTTGGTTTTGGTCATCCAGGACTTTAACAGGTTCTGTGTACGCCTCTACTGGGATTATTGGGAATCATAGTGTATTGGATGTGATGTCAAGACGGAAGTATCACTTCAGACATATGGAGATGATGATCACGCAAGGATTTAGAACTGGTTCTCTATTTTGTTGCAACCATCGGGATAATATGACTAGGTCATGATTATCCGATTCAAAGAGACTAATTGCTTGATATCCGATATGTGCTTCGTATGGGGCAGATACTATTCCAGCCCCAGGCCTTGCACGTGACATCCGATACTGGATCGCAATACGCAATACTACAGTATACTACGCCTGATAAAGATTGTATATTCCAGTAAGAGTATTTCTGGAGAATTGGGTAAGCATGGTGCTTTGCTAGAAGCCAACCTTGTCTCGTAAATCGGTAAAAATGTAGTACGAGTTACGTACGTGTTCGGATAGTCCGGCGACCGTATTTACTGCCAACATATCCACAGATCTCTTGGGTCGCTTCCCAAAGATTCACCAATGACGTATGATTCGAACTTAATTAATCTTGGATTAATTGCGGAGAGACTTTATCTTGGATAAAGTACTATTTGAAGAGAGAGAAAGATTAATTTGGAATTAATCATTAAAATAATATATTCGATATATTATTCGGAATTAGATTTCGACGCGAAATTAAAATTAGATTTTAATTCGGGCAAACGAGTTAATTTAGAATTAATTCATTAGCAACGTAAATAGTAATTTTGCTAGGCATAATTATTTAATTAAATTCGATTTAAATAACGTCGCGACGGAAGTTCGTTAATTCGGAATTAGCGAACCCGAGCCCGGGAGTGTTTGCGGGCCCACTCGCATTCGAAATCAAGTGGGGCCCACATGTCACATCAAATTTCACATCACATGTCACCTTTAGTTGCTTTTGGTTGATGTGTTTAGATGTATTAGTTGGTGGCTTGTAAAACACTCCAAATGAAAGCTTTGAAAGACATATACCAACTTGACTTTTGGTATATCAAATTAATTGATTTTGAAAATTATTTACACAACTTTATTTTCTCTCTCTTTGTGGCCGAATGGAGTGAAGGTTTTTGGCTCTTCATTTTTCTTCATTTTTTTTGCCAAAATATGTGAAGAAAATGTTTGAATTCTTGTTGCAAAAATTCAATAAGGCTAGCACTCTTCAAGAATCATCAAGATGTGATAGGGAAACCTATCCAAGGACTTGGAAAATTCAAAACAAAACTTGGAGCTTCTACCTTGTCTTGGCCGAATCTTGGGTACTTGGAGGAGGAAAATTTTTGTTCATCAACACATCCTAAACCGGTCGTTGTAAGTATATTTCCGCCATATTTCTTCGTTATTCATTCATATTTCATTGTTCATTATGATCTTGGGACTAATCATATAAACCGACATAAGGTGCAGTAGAACGTGAGACGATTGTTTCCTAGGATGCAAAGGAAAACGAACGAGTATGGGCACCACCAAAACCCGTTCCCAACGAACCACTAAGTGTTTGAACTGTTCCCAAACAAAACAAAGAAAACCGAGAGGAATGATTTTTCTTAAAAAGACTGTGTGTTGTGTATTCTATATTTTAAAAACGAAAACATTGCATGCCTTTTATAGAAGGAAAATAAATATGTCATTCATCACTCATTAATGAGACATTTCGTTTGAAGTACCAAATTAATTAAAGGAATTAATTAACTTTTATGGAACACTTCAAAAGGTTTGGAAAACAAAGAGACTATCAAAAATTGGCTATGCCGGGCCCGCATAATTTTGTCTGGTATTCGTGTACGCATGACGCGCGGGTGCACACGAGTCATGCCTGATCGGATTTTGATTTGCATCCCCCCTGCGCGCGCACGTTGAGAGAGCCTCTATCCTTATAATTCTTACCCATCTACATATGAGCAATCATATATAAGCACAATTTCCCTCTATTAGTTTTCCCATGTGGGACAAACATATTTTTCTTTATTTTCCAACACCAATGGGTGAACTTTGAGCAACAATTCCTCATTCACCCAAGTACCATTTTAAGCACATGAATATATCATTTCGAACTACTCACGGATGAGTATCTGAATCATTCAATAACAACCACTAACACGATGTGGACCATGCTTAAAATTATGCCTCAAAATGCTTACTCATAAGCATTTTCCAACAATCCCACACATGAATGAAATTGGCGAAAAACGTCAAATAAAAATATTTTATAAAATATTTTATCTTGACCTAGAAAAGTTCAACGGTTCAACACCTGCATAGGATAGGTAGGCCTCAGCGTTTGAACCTTCCCTTGTGAAGATATATCTCATTTACTGGCTGACAGTGGACGCGATGTCCTTGAACTGTACTGCCGTTCAGGTAAATGGAAAACATATATTACACAAATGTTTAACCTAACACACCAGAGTTCTCATTATTATGTTCGTTTTGGCCATGAACTTCAACCTGATTCTGCGAGAGTTTATAAGAATTGAGACCTGTACAATTCCCTTTGAAGCGGCCTCACTTCTCTCTCACATAGGTGATTTCTTATTTAAGAGTATCTCGTAATACTCCACTCGGATTCCCGACCCATAAGAATCATTAAAAGCCTTTTTCTTAACCTCTATACATACGAGCATCATTGTTTCATTTCACCATAATAATGGACTATAGGGTAACCCCCATAGTGAACCAAATATGTCTGTAGGCACTGCATTTTTGCATGTAAGTTCCGATGATGAGTCTCGTACGGAGACACTACTCTTTAAGTCGCGGGAACGGACATCGGAATGAAAATTCAGAAGTGGATACCTTTTTGGATTTAATTTGTTTGCTTAGCTGTGGGCTCGCTCGTTGGACCTATGTTTTAAAACAAACCCTTGACGCAAAACACTGCCCTCACAGCCCTCACAAACAGCCACCTTCAATGCCTAAAACACTGCCCTAAAAATAGCCCTTTTATTCACCGCACAAACAACCCCTAAACAGCCCTAATTCACACATAAACAGTCCCTTAACTGCACCGTTAAACCACAAAAAAATTGCACTCTAAAACACCTCAAAAAGCACAAAAAACTGCATTTTAAAACAGCAAAAACAACAAAAATAGTGAAAACAGCAGCCCAAAATAGCGAGACAGCGAAGAAAAATAACGAACCAGTTCCGACGGCCGTGTAACGCACTTCCAAAAGACGACTTAAGAGGTTAGACCTTAGGGCACCCTTTTTATTTATTCTCCGTTATTTTTTATTTATTTTCTTATTTTACTTCGCATGAGTATTATTGATTGGTGTATGCTATGATTTTTGGATGAATGGAATATGTGTTCTCTCTTACGGTATATCAGATGAAAATACAGACGTAAATTCCATAGCCGAATCTGAATGGACGGTAGTGCGGTCTGTACTTGGGAAACAACTCCACGTACCACTCGAGAGACACATATTTCGTTTCATCCAACCTTGTGTTTAAGCATGATTTAGTCGTTAGTATGTTATTTATTTTTTAAGCATGATTTAGTCGTTAGTATGTTATTTCTTTATACATGATTTAGTTATTTCCCTTTGTATTAGGAATTTAATTTACGTTTATGTTTAGGTTGTTATTTATTTATATTGTCGTGTTTATTGATTTGATGCGTTTATGTGCTTGCATGCTTGCCGTTATGCCAATTTACTTTTTATGCATGCAAACTTAAATATAGGATTTACTTTTATGCTTATGAACTTAGACATAAGTTGTATGCACCTTTATATATAGGTCGTTCTTGCGTATATATGTTACGTAGACTCTGTTATATTATCGCATAAATCCATTCACTACAAGTGGCATAAGTTAGGGACCATTCCAAACCCAACGGTTTGAGGTCTTCCCTTGCGATGGGTGAGTGTGGACATAAATCTTTGTCCCATTTCACACTGGGTGGCGACTCCACTTTATTCTCCGGTTTAGTTCCTTCGTGAGCAACTCTGTACTCCCGACTAGGCCGCGAGCCTAGAACAGCGTCACCGATTTCTGTGTCCTATAGTCTGGCGACTCCACTGGGGATATAGAATCAGCCCCGAAATTATGTCTTTTGATGTTTATGATTTGTGCTTTAGTTGACCGTGTCTATAGTGGGTTGAGGGGGTGTAATCAAAGACATTGTTAAGACTAGGTGATGGTTTGGTGTCTTCTTTCATTCCTACCTTTCTATAAGGAAAAGTTGTGAAGGCACCTAGATAATCATTACCCATAGCTCGTTGTGACAGACTAATTTAGAGGACTCGTTGTTTATTCCTGTCACCAAGGTGATAAGAGCCTAAGAGACTTGGGTATTTAAGAGAGTTCACTCCATCCTCTCTCTGGGGAATCTACAATAGGAAATCCATTTGACAGTTAGTCACACACCATGACTCCTTGGCACGTATCTTAAGGTATAAAAAAGGTGCGCTCACTTGGTCGCTTGAACCCTTGAGTGGGGAGTCCTAGTTGTGGGTAATCCTTCGTCAGCGAGAGCCTTTGTCTGCACTCCCGTAAACCCACATATGAACCTTAGTCGTAGAACTAGTAGAAATTTTTTTTCATGTTTATGTTTTGGACCATAATCATTTAGATCAAGTTAGACTTCTTGTCAAGAGATGTGAACTTGTTGGGCCATTTAAATTGGGACTAGTTCGTGTCCTTTGACAATTGGGCCAAAAGCTTCTAAAATGCTGAAGGGCCATTTTATGTGTGGGCCTCTCATCATTTGGATTTGTTTAGCCACATTATTGTAAAGTATAAACCTGTTGGGCCTTTTCAACTGGGACAAGTTTGCACCGCGCAATAGCGTGATTGAACACTTTAAAATGATAATGGGCCAACTGGTATAAAATTCTTATGGACTTATATATCTCATACATCACACACATCTCATGCACCTCATGCATACACACATCATGTTAACCCTTGTGTCTAAAAGCCATCATAGATACCCGCTGGGTTGGGGAAGAAGGAAGACTCGTCAAGAGGCCAATAGCGAATATGAGTGAATCAGTAACGATGGATCTCGTATGGATCAGCTGGAAGCCAATCTCACTAAGGTTACTGAGCAACTGTAAGCTTTGACCACTGCTATGACTAATATGGTTGTGCCCCGTGCTACGAGAGGTTCTGAGAATGAGAGGCGTGAGGACCCTCCAAGTAGGTTGAATGATTATATCGCTATTTTCGATGATGATATTACTGAATATGCCACAGGGAAAGTAGCCGGGTCTCATGCTGAGTTGTAGAAACTCTAAGATAAAGTGGAGTCAGTTACCCGTAAGATGAAGGGTAAGCATGATGATTTGCTGGATTATGAGGCAATGACGTTTGAGGAATAATTTCTAGCTCAGTTCAAGATGTCTGACAAAGCCAAATTTAACGGGAACGGGGATCTGAGGGTCCATCTCTTGCAATATGTTTCAGTGAAGAGTTCAGTGGGCCTGTCGCAATGTCAAGTTCAGAAGATGTTCGGGATGTCGCTTGAAGAGGCACCCATAGTGTGATACCATAGCCTTGAAAGGAAGGTTAAGGAAGATTGGAGGGAACTGGCAGACGCCTTTCTAAAATAGTATGTCACGAATTTGGAGATTGACTTGTCGCTTCGCGACTTGGAGAACACCAAACAGAAGCCGAATGAGAACTTCAAGGATTATGTGGATCGTTGGAGAAGCCAGCTTGTGAAAATACAGACTCGGCCCTCGAAAAAAGACTAGATCAAGATGATCATCAAGGGTACTAAGCCCTCTATCTATGGCAAACTGAGGAGGATGACCTCCATGATTGGTGACTTCCGACAGCTGAGGGAAACCGTTATGGACATTAAGTAGGAGGAAGCTGAGAACAAGAAGTTTTATGGTCTGAATAGGAGGACTTTTGGGGGGCATTCTGAGACCAAGCCCGCTTCTACAGAGGTTGCAGCCATCAGGAACCGGCATTTTTCTAACCTAGGTGTAAGCCTTTGTCTAAGGTGCTTGAGAAGCTGAAGACGCAAGGACTCCTAGAACCCTTAGAGCCTAAACCACTTCCAGACCATATACCACCCAACCTTGACCTAAGCCTGTATTGTCACTTCCATCAGAGGAGAGGCCACGAAACTGACAACTGCACCCTCCTTAGGCATGAAATCCAAAACCTCATTGATGCTCATAAAATACCTGATCATGAGAAAGAACTGTTGAGTTTCTATTAGGTTCCAAGATCAAATCAAAGCATGAAAACATGAGTGAATACACCAACGGAGGTAGCGGAATACTCACATCGATCGGTTGAGTCGATTTGGAGGCGATTGAAGTCCAAATACCCACTGCCATTCACGCAAATCTGCAGCAGTCCACTGCCTGGAATTTCAGAATTTGAGATGAGAAAACGGAGCTCCAAGCTTCGTCCGATGGATCCCGGCTCATGGGTGAACCTCCCTACCACCTTCGCAAGACTCGTAAGTGTGCTAGCACTTGAGTTTTTGCCACAAAAACCCACCCTTGCTTCCCTTTAGCTCACGGTTTTAAGCTTCAAAAACAGCCCATGGGCGTGAGAGAATAGAGCATTTTGAGAGAGATGAAAGATGTGTTAAGATTAAATGAAATGCATTTCAAATATTACTTATATACTTGTGTGAAATTCACCATAATTTCACTTGCATTTCACTTGAATTTGTATTGCATTTGCATTTAAAAAGTCAAACAATTTAAAGCAAACACTATTCACATCAACTTTAAGTCATGTCTACTTTATGTCAAGTGTCATGTCTTTTCCATCAATCAATCACTCACATCAATCAATCAAATGTCACATCACTCAAAGTGACGCTTGATTTGACGCTTGATGTGATGAATGACTTGACGTTAGATTTGACGCATGATGTGACTTGCGTCGCCGCACTCGAATTCGAAATACGAATGCGCTCGCAATCACACTCGGGCTCGGGTTCGCTAATTCCAAATTAACGATTTTTCCGTCGCGTCGTAATTAAATGATTACGCCTAGCGAATTCACTATTCACGTCGCTAACGAATTAATTCTAAATTAATTCGTTCACCCGAATTAAAATCTAATTTTAATTCCGCGTCGAAATCTAATTTCGTTTAATATATCGAATATATTAATTCATCGATTAATTCCAAATTAATCATTATCTCTCTCTCGACGATATTTTATCCTAGATAAAATATCTCCGTAATTAATCCTAGATTAATTTTCTCTCTCTTCTATATAATCCCAGATTATTCAAGAGTGCGAGTTGTGCGTCATCGGTGGATTATCGGGAAGCGACCCATGAGATCTCCGGAAATTTGGCTATAAATACGGTCGTCGGTGTAACCGAATCACGTACGTACCAAGTACTACGTTCTACCGATTTACGAGACAAGGTCTACTCCTAGCAAAGTACCAAGTCTACCCAATTCTCCGGACATATCCTTATAAGAATATTTAGATCTATATCAAGCGTAGTATACAATCGTATTGTGCATATCGGCCCAGTATCGGATAGTCACGTGTTAGGGCTGGGGCTGGATAAGTGTCTGCCCCGTCCGAAACACATATCGGATGTCTGGTAACTAGTCTCTATAATCGGATATTCATGACCTGGTCATAATATCACGATTGGATGCGCATCACTAAATAGCACTAATTTCGTATCCTGCGTGACATCATCTCCACTATGACTGGAGTGATACTTCCGTCTCGACATCACATCCAATACTCTACGACTCTCGGATAAACCCAGAAGTGGTAGACACAGAACCTGGTCAGGGTCCCCAACCACCAAAACCAAAGTTTATCGATTATCGTAAGTATTGGCGATGCAAGTCTCAGGTTAAGACTATACACACCTACCTTGACTTCGGCCTCCCATAGACACATAGTCATAATACCAATGGGATTCCGAGGGGTCTATCCAGAGCGAAGCTGTTTCCCGTACCATTGGTGAAACACGACCTCCTATCGTACTTGCATAAGTCTCCAACACTTATATATATGAGAACTATGCCGTTGTGCCCTCACAACGCGCACAAGTGCAATACTAGCCTATTCCGCATTATCGATGTCCAGTCTCGATAATACTACGGCTATGGATATTTAATGATTAATCCTCCGTGGACTGATACTGTCTCATATCATCTTAATCCAGGAACTAATCATAGGGACCTCTCTTCATTTATATATCTATGGTGATCTAATCACAAATGATGAGAGTGCAATTTCCTTGTTACATAGTTAATTTGCTACAATAACACAATGTTCTGTGCAAATAGTGACGCTATGGGTCATATTATCCAACAAGAACAACCCAACACACACTGAAACCCCCTACCGAACTATCACTATATCTCATCGCCTACCTACATGATCAATTCTGACCTACCCGATGTTGGACAATATGACCCATATCATCACTATTTATACAGAACATGGTTTTGTTGTACAAATTAACTGTGTGACAAAGGAAACTGCTCTTTTATCATTTGTAATTAGATTAGTTGAATATATAAATTATAGAAGTCTTTATGATTAGTTCCGGATTATAAGATATGAGACAATATCAATCCACTAAGGTTTAATCATTAAACATCTCTAGTCGTAGTATTATCGAGATTGGACATCAATAATGGGGAATAGACTAGTATTGCACCTGTGCGCGTTGTGGGAGCATAACGGCATAGTTCTCATATATTTAAATATTGGATACTTATGCAAGTGTGATAGAAGGTTGTGTTTACCGATGGTACGGAAACATATGACAATGTGTCTATGGGAATCCGATTCAAGGTAGGTGTATTTGGTCTTAACCTGAGACTTGCATCGCTAATACTTGCGACAATCATTAAGCTTTAGTTTTGGTCGTCCGGGACTTTAATAGGTTCTGTGTACGCCTCTTATGGGCTTATTGAAAATCGTAGAGTATTGGATGTGATGCAAGATGAAGTATCACTTTAGTCATATGAAGATGATGATCACGCATGGATACACAACTGGTACTCTAATATGTTACAACCATCGGGATAATATGACAACGTCATGATTATCCGATTAAAGAGACTAGTTGATTGTGATCCGATATATGCTTCGTACGGGGAAGATACTATTCCAGCCCCAGGCCTTACATGTGACATCTGATACTGGATCGCAATACTACGTATTTTACGCCTGATATAGATTGTATATTCCAATAAGAATATTTTTGGAGAATTGGGTAGGCACGATGCTTTGCTAGAAGCCAACCATGTATTGTAATTCGGTTAGCATGTAGTACGAGATACACACTTAATCGGATAGTCCGATAACCGGATTTACTGCCAACATATCCAGAGGTCTCTTGGGTCGCTTCCTAAAGATTCACCGATGACAATTGATTTAAATTAGAATTAATCTGGGATTAATTAACAGAGAGAAAATTAATCTGGGATTAATTGACACATTATTTAATCTGTGATTAGATGTGTTCGAAAGAGAGAGAGCGCGATTAATATGGAATTAATCGGTAAAATAAATTTAATAGTTAAATTTGATTTTTCTATTTAATTTATTGATATGGGCTAAAATTAATATATAGGATATATTGATTGGAATTAGATTTCAATGCGAAATTAAAGTCGGACTTTAATACATGCGAACGGATTAATTTAGAATTAATTCGTCAACGGCATTCACAATATATTTGCGAGGCATCGTTATTTAATTAAATTAGATTTAATTATTTAGCGACAAAAATTTGTTTAATCGGATTGAATGGATCCGAGCCGCGACAAACATTCGTAGAAACCGTTTGAATTTTGAATTCAAAATGTGGGGCCCACTTCACATGTGGTAGTTGGGAGAGTGGTTGGCATTTATGCCAAACCACCAACTTTCCCAACCACCTTGGAATGGTTTTGGTGAAACCATTTACCCAACCACTTTGTTTAGGTGAAAAGGGTAAATTGGTTTTCACCAAAAGCCTTCTCTCTCTCATTTGTAAAGAAATCTCACAAAACACAAACCCTAGTTCATCCTTTGGGCGTGAGCATGCTTCTCCCCTCTCTCTGATTTTGTTTCAAAATCAACAAAGCTAGCACTTTAAGAAGTCTTCTAAGGTGATAGGGAAACTAACTCAAGGGTTGGAATCATCACTCAAAGCTTGGAGCTTGGAGTTCTCATCTCAAATTTTTTAAATTCCAATCCATTCATTGTAAGTATATTCTGTAACTTATAATGATCTTTATCACATACTTTCATGCTTATTAGATCCTAGGCATGTTCTAGGAACATTAACAATGGTATCATGAGCCAATTTTAAGCATGAAAAATTCTAGGGTTCTTGAGACTAAAATTTGGGGCTTTTGTGTTTTGAACATGATTTTTTCAAATTGATGGTTTGAGCATGCTTAAAATATGATAACTTAGAGTTATGCATGATTAGATTTGAGGTATATTGATTGGATCAAAATTTCTAATTCCCCTTAGCTTGGCCGAATTCACTGCAGTCCACTGCAGTTTGATTATTTAAGTTTTACAACATTGGATGTGTTTAATGCATGATATAAATGTTGATTGTTGGTTTGATTAGATTGTAATCAAAGTCAATAATGTTTATGTTAAATTCAAAGAGCATGTTGAGCATGAAAATGATATGTTTTGCTTCAATTTATGTTGAGCATAAATTGATTAACTTAACCATGATTAATTAGTTAATTGATGTTTTGGAAATATTAAGGTTAATTAACTAATCATGGCTAATACACTTTAATTATATAATTAAAATATTTGAAATATTAAAATTATAATAATTGGCCTTTTAAAGTTTATTGGGCTAAAATTGTGTATTTGGGCTTAATGGGCTTGATTTGACCAAGTTTGGTTTTGAACTTTTGGATTGTATCCAATTGGGCCCAAAACCAATTCCATAAAGTACAAATACATCAATTGGCCCTTTAAAGAATTTAATTGGGCCTAATGGGCCTAAATTGATTTGTTGGCAATAGGGTGATTCCTATTAGGCCTTGGCATTTTGGGTTTGATCCATTATGGACAAAGCCCATGCCTTAAGAATCAATTAAAAGCCCATTGAACTTTAATTAAAATGGCATTGGATGTTATTGGGCCTTTGACACCCATTAAGTTGGATTTGGTTTTGGGTCTCTAGGTTAATTCCCAAGATCTAATAAGCATAGAAATGTGAATGAATAATAACGAAGAGTGGTGGAAACACACTTACATTAATCGGCTTTTGGATGCGTTGATCAACAAAATTTTCCTCCAATATTGTATGTTGAATTCGGCCAAGGGACTCCAAAAGCTCCAAGTTTTGTTTTGAGTTTCCAAGCTCTTGAATAGGTTTCCCTAACACCTTGTTATGATCTTTGATGAGTGCTAGCTCTTTGAGAATTAATGCAACAATATTCTTCACTTTCTTCCTTCAATATTTGGTGATGAAGAAGAAAAATGGGAGAGGAAATTCCTTAGCTAGTTTCGGCCAAGGGAGAAAGAATACCAAAGTTGTGTCATTGTTTCAAAAACAAATTAAAAGATATACCAAAAGTTGATTTGGTAAAAGTCTTTCATGCTTTGACTTTGGAGTGTAATTCAAGTCTCCACAAACTCCACCAAAATACATCAACCAAAAGCAACTAAAGGTGACATGTGATGTGACACTTGATGTGACATGTGGGCCCCACTCGATTCCAAATGCGAGTGGGCCCACAAACACTCCCGGGCCCGGGTTCCCTAATTCCGAATTAACGAACTTCCGTCGCGACGTAATTAAATCGAATTTAATTAAATAATTATGCCTAGCAAAAATACTATTCACGTCGCTAACGAATTAATTCTAAATTAACTCGTTTGCCCGAATTAAAATCTAATTTTAATTAATTGTCGAAATCTAATTTCGTTTAATATATCGAATATATTATTTAACGATTAATTCCAATTAATCTTTCTCTCTCTTCAAATAGTACTTTATCCAAGAAAAAGTCTCTCCGCAATTAATACCAGATTAATTAAGCTCGAATCATACGTCATCGGTGTATCCTCGGGAAGCGACTCAAGAGATCCCTAGATATGTTGGCAGTAAATCCGTTCGTCGGACTATCCGAACACGTATGTATCTCGTACTACGTTTTTACCGATTTACGAGATAAGGTTGGCTTCTAGCAAAGCTCCATGCCTACCCAATTCTCCAGAAATATTCTTAATGTAATATACGATCTATATCAGGCGTAGTATACCGTATTATAGTAAATTACGATCCAGTATTTGATGTCACGTGCAATGCCTGGGGCTGGAATAGTGTCTGCCCCGTACGAAGCACATATCGGATATCAAGCAACTAGTCTCTTTTAATCGGATAATCCTGACCTTGTCATATTATCCCGATGGTTGCAACACAATAGAGAACCAGTTCTGAATCCCTGCGTGATCATCATCTCTATATGTCTGAAGTGATACTTCCGTCTTGACATCACATCCAATACACTATGATTCTCAATAAACCCAGAAGAGGCGTATGTAGAACCTGTTAAAGTCCTGGATGACTAAAACCAAAGCGTATCGATTGTCGCAAATACTAGCAATGCAAGTCTCAGGTTAAGACCAAATACACCTACCCTGAAGCGGACTCCCATAGATACATATACATACTACCAATGGGATTCTGTGGGGTCTATCCAGAGCGAAGCTGTTTTCCGTACCATCGGTAAAACACAACCTCCTATCGCACTTGCATAAGTATCCAATACTTAAATATATGAGAACTATGCCGTTATGCCCTCACAACGCGCACAAGTGCAATACTACCCTATTCCGCATTATCGATGTCCAATCTCGATAATACTACGAGTAGGGATATTTAATGATTAAACCTTTATGGATTGATACTGTCTCATATCATCTCAATCCGGAACTAATCATTAGGACTTCTACCATTTATATATCAAAGTAAATAAATACAAAATGGTAAAAGACAATTTCATTACTACATAATTAATTTTGTACAAAAACACAATGTCTTTTTACAAACAGTGACGCTATGGGTCATAACTATCCAACATTTGGAATACAAGTCTTTAAGGCATATAAATAAGTGTAAGTGTTTAATTTGGAATTAAATTTGAATTAGTATTGAATACAAATAAATTAGATTTAAAGTTGTAGTTCGATATAATTCAAGAATACATACTTAAAAGTATTTATTCTTAAACGAGTTGGACTCGCGCAAATCAAATCATTTTTTGAACATTGGATGGTCATTAATCAAAGATTAATTAATTGGATTACATTGATTGAATTACATGCTTTGTATGAATACATGAATGTGTTGTATGAATAATGTATATCGGATGGATATTAGAAGAGTGAGGGCAATTTTGGAAATTGTAATAATTTTAGAATTTATTAATTGGACTTGCGTGTCCAGCTTTCTATCTCTTTACTCCTTGTAATTTTCTTCTCACCCATTCCCCTCAATGTTAATGAGGTTTCTTTATTGTATTATGTAATTTGGTAGAAGTTAGAATAGTTCTAGCCGGGGAGAAGAAATGGTGTGATTTGTTATAGGAATAATTTATGAGATATCCATCCGCATATCATTATGAATTTATTTACGGCACCTTATTATACTTTTAGAATGCATGCTTAAGGGTATATGATGAGACCTAATCAAAGATAATTAATTGGTTGCCAACTACGCGAAAAACCCTTAACAAATATTAAGCGTTTTCCTTCCATTGAATGATTCATTGTCAAGATCTAAGATTGGCATTGGTTTGTTGGCCAAAGTCAAGACCTTTGTCCATCGAGGATGTGTTTGAATCATGAAGGCTTTGTTCCATATCGCATGTCTTGGGCAAGTTGTGATTTGTTGGCCAAAGTCAAGATCATTTCTTGTTCATCGACATGGATTACAAAGATTTCCAAGTCAATGGGTCCCGCTTGAATGGAATCATTAAGCTTGTTGTGCCAAAGCCAAGGCTTAGTTGATTCAGAGCAAAAGGTTAGGCAAATATATTGGATATATTGGCACATATATTGTATATATGTTTCGAACTTGGAGGTTCATCTACCGGATCTAGGAATTGGATGAGATCCAATTGATTTTAGAGATCTACCTAGTTAAATATCATACAGCTTGTTGGCCAAAGTCAAGGTTGTGTGTTATTTAACGGGATCATAGCCCACTAGGAAACTGGATTTCCCGAGTACTCAACAGAGGGTTAGAGACTCGCCGAAAAATAGTGGAAGACAAGTATTAAATTTGTAATTTCGTTTAGATACTTGCCAATACGCGCTCATTTCAATTTTTGTCATTTAATAAATGTATTAGTTGGACTAATATTCAATTGTTATTTTAATTAAATAGTTGGACTGTATACAAACTACTTCATTTATAGTTTATTATATAATTGGATTATAGCAATCAATATATTTGAATTTTACCGATCATTTATAGTTGATTATATAATTGGATTATAGTAATCAATATATATTTGAATTCAACCAATCAAAATGTAATTAGTTATATATTAAACTACAGTAATCATTACATTAGATTGTACCCGAAATCGTTGATTGGATAGTTGGACTATAGCAATCAAGATAACTGAAAGATTAGCGTCAAAGAACACAATCCTAGGTGAAAATATCTTTAACGGCATAATTTTCTAAAATGGGAAACGATTCTCATGATAGTCCTGAGAGTAGTTACTCTATTTGATAGAGCAATCTTTCGAGCCTAAGCCCGTAGTTGAGCAAATAGTGGAGCATGAGCTTTGGAAGATTCATCGTGATGAAAACTTTAGTGCTCAATCTGTTATGCTTGCCGCAAAGACTCCTTAATTTTTCCGTCAAAACTAAGGATTAGATCCTTATACTATGATGTTGAAATTAAAAGGATCTTCATAGATCTATTCTTAGATCTTAGAAATATTAATTGCAATAGAAAACTCTTGGAGAGTTCATAGCTATGCTCAAGGAGATAGAGCCAGTGTTTGCAAAAGGGCAAGAAGCGCA
Organism: Zanthoxylum bungeanum; assembly: GCA_019454045.1. Lineage (NCBI taxonomy): Eukaryota > Viridiplantae > Streptophyta > Magnoliopsida > Sapindales > Rutaceae > Zanthoxylum > Zanthoxylum bungeanum. Next base: position 174,380 of record SKCR01007806.1, read on the forward strand.
AGACGCATCTTACTTCAACATCCCAGAAGATCAAGGCTTGGCCGAAGACTTCTAAGGATATGAAGAAAAGAGCAAGGCAAAATTCGTCACAGTCTTCTATGAAAGACAAAGGACAGATCCCAAGATGTCTTCCTAAACTGTGGCAAACAGGGTCATTGGAAGCATTACTGCCATATGGACAAGGCAGACGTAAAGGAAGTGAAGAGGGGCAAGGATCCGACTTCAAGGATGTTTGTTATAAATATGTTCACTACTGGTTTTAAAATTGGATTTTAGATACTAGATGTGGTACATAAATATATGTACTGATACGCGGGATCTGCTGATTAGTAGGATACTGACTTCATATGAGATTGACCTGCAAATCAGAAACGGGACGAAAGTCACTGTTTTGGCTATGGGAACCTAAGTTTTGGAACTGCCCTTTGGGCATGTACTTAAATTAGGAAACCGTTACAATGTACCTAATTTGACTAGGAACATTATCTCTATATCTAGTTTAACTCGTTGCGGGTATGTCTTTATATTCTAGAACACTAAGTGTTTTGTTTATAAAGATGATATTGAGATAAACACATTAGATGTGAATAATAGTGTTTATATTTTGAATATAAATGAATCTCAAACATAAAACATGACAAACAAATAGCTCAAACTGAATTAATCAGATGAGACTTATTTGTGGCATTGTTGTCTGGGACACATTAACAAGACAAGTATATCCACACTTTCGAAGAGTGGGTACTAGGACGGATTTGATTCTAATTCAAATGATGTCTACGAATCTAGTTTATTAGGCAAAGTGCAAGTGCCTAAAACACATTTTACTTGGTAAAAGTACAAGTGACACCGAGCTATTAGCCCTCGTTCATGGTGATATAAGTGGTACGAAAAAAGACTGGTAAAAGTATTAAAAATATTACGGTTGGACCATAGTGTAAAATACTTAAACATATGAGTTTCAAGATTACTTGAAAGAATATAGTGTTCTTTCATAGTGGACTCCTCCCGGGACACTTCAATTTGACGGTGTGCCCGAACAGAGAAACCGAACTTTGTTGGACATAATGAGGTTGATGATGAATCACTCTGAGCTACCAATTTCCTTCTAAGGATACGCATTAAACAATGCAATGCTTATTTTGAATAAGGTTCCATGAAAATCTGTTAGACAGACTTCATATTAGATGTGAACATGAAAGAAACCAGGTTTCACATTCCTTAAGATTTGGGGATGCTGGGCATATACTAAATGTTTGGATGATACCAAACTAGAACCCCAAATCGGATAAGTGCCTATTTGTAATTGGTTATCCTAAAGAAACCAAAGTATAGAACTTATACAACTCACAAGAGAACAATGTAATTGTTGTTCTCCATGCGGTTTTCCTAAAAAGAATACCTATATGTAGTGGTAAGTGGGAGTAAAGTAAAACTCGATGAAAATCGGAGTAATACCGTTCCAGGCACTGAATCCTCACGGAACACCAACAGTTCATCAGGGATGAAACTATACCAATAATCTTCGAATACACAAGAAACGCGTAGGTCGGAGAGAGTCAGAAAACAACCTAGGAGGTATGGGTTTCTGATCTCACCTCATGTAGATGTCAATCTTATTGAGGATAATGAACCGACTACGTATGAGGAAGTGATACAAGATATCGACTCCCTTTTATGGCAAAATGCCATAAAGTCCGAAATGGATTCCATGTATACCAACTAAGTTTGGATACTGGTTGATGTACCAAAAGGTATTGTGCCTATTGGTACTATATGAGTCTTCAATGAAGACATACATGGATGGCAACATACAAATATACACAGCTAGGCTTGTACAGAAAGAGTATCGTCAACGATATAGTGTCGACTAAGACGAAACTTTTTCACTTGTTGCCATGATTAAATCCATTTAGATAATGATTGCTCATGCTGTATGTTTCATTTATGAAATATGGCAGCTGAATGCCAAAACCGCTTTCCTTAAACGGAAACCCTTAGGAGGATGTTTATCAACATCTTGATGGTTTTGTCATGCCAAATCAAGCAAACAAGGTTTGCAGGTTAAATCAATCCATTTTTGGATTGAAGCAAGCATTGAATTCTTGGAACCATCATTTTGATGTAATCATAATGGTATATGATTTAATTCAAAATGATGATGATTCTTGTGTATATAAGAAGGTTAGTAGGAGCGCACTGACAATGATTGTCTTATATAAAGATGATATATATTTCTTGGAAATAACATTCCCATAATATAATCGCTGAAAGCTTGGCTTTTATTTAATTCTCCATGGAATACCTGGGAGAAGCAGGCTTCATTCTAGGAATAAAGAAGATCTACTGGGATAGATCTAGAAAGCTGCTGACACTCTCTCAGTGTTCGTACATTTTGAAATGTATGTGACCTGATGTATCATATGCTTTGAGCATATGTAGACGCTATAAGGTTAATCTAGGTGATAGTCACTGGATTGATGTTAAGAACATCCTTAAGTATCTTAAAAGAACTAAGGATGCTTTCTTAAGTTATGGGGAATGAGAACTTAAAGTGACTAGGTTCACCATTGCAAGTTTCCAAACCGATAAAGACTACTTTAAGTTGCAATAAGGGTACTATATAGTTTGAATAGCGGAACAGTGAGCTAGAAATCTTCCAAGCAAGATATTGTTGCCGAATAAATAACAAAAGCGGAACATTGCTGCAGACTGAGGCTGCAAAAGGAAGAATTTTGGATCTATTAAAATTCCTAATTAGATTAGGTATAGTTCTGTTAGCAACTGAGCTAAGAATCACGGTCTCATCAACGATCCAAGTATATATTTCGACTATTTCATCTGATTCGTCAGATCATACATAGTGGCGATGTGATGATCGATTAAAACGCATCAAATGATAACCTTGTAAATCCGCTGACGAAAGCTGTTTCTCAGTAGAAGTTTGAGCTACCCGTTCATAGTTCAGGTGTAAGACACTTGAGTGATTAGCTATAGGATAAGTGGGAGATTGTTGGACAATTATGACCCATAGCATCACTATTTGTACATAACATGGTTTTGTTTTACAAATTAACTGTGTGAAAAAGGAAACTGCTTTTTTCATTTGTAATTAGATTACTTGAATATATAAATGATAGAAGTCTTTATGATTAGTTCCGGATTATAAGATATGAGACAATATCAATCCACTAAGGTTTAATCATTAAACATCCATAGTCGTAGTATTATTGAGATTGGATATCGATAATGTGGAATAGACTAGTATTGCACTTGTGAGCGTTGTGGAAGCATAACGGTATAGTTCTCATATATTTAAGTATTGGATACTTATGCAAGTGGGATAGGAGGTTGTGTTTACCGATGGTACGGAAACAACTTCGCTCCGGATAGACCCCTCGAAATCTCATTGGTTGTATGACAATGTGTCTATGGGAATACGATTCAGGGTAGGTGTATTTGGTCTTAACCTGAGACTTGCATCGCTAATACTTGCGACAATCATTACGGTTTAGTTTTGGTCTTCCGAGACTTTAACAGGTTCTGTGTACGCCTCTTCTGGGCTTATTGAGAATCGTAGAGTATTTTGATGTGATGTCAAGATGGAAGTATCAATTTATTCATATGACGATGATGATCACGCATGGATACACAACTGATACTCTAATGTGTTGCAACCATCAGGATAATATGACAACGTCATGATTATCTGATTAAAGAGACTAGTTGATTGTGATCCGATATATGATTCGTACGGAGCAGACACTATTCCAGCCTCAGACCTTGCATGTGACATCTGATACTGGATAGCAATACGTAATACTACGTATTCTATGCCTGAAATCTGATATTGGATCGCAATACGCAATACTACGCCTGACATCTGATACGAACTACTACGTATTCTACGCCTGAAATCTGATACTGGATCGCAATACGCAATACTACGTATTCTACGCCTAACATAGATTGTATATTCCAGTAAGAATATTTCTAGAGAATTGGGTAGGCACGGTGCTTTGCTAAAAGCCAACCATGTATTGTAAATCGGTTAGCACGTAGTACGAGGTACGTACTTAATCGGATAGTCTGATAACCGGATTTACTACCAACATATCCAGAGGTCTCTTGGGTCGCTTGCTAAAGATTCACCGATGACAGTTGATTTAAATTAGAATTAATCTAGGATTAATTAAGAGAGAGAAATTTAATCTGGGATTAATTGAGTCATTATTTAATCTGGGATTAGATGTGTTCGAAAGAGAGAGAGCGTGATTAATTTGGAATTAATCGGTAAAATAAATTTAATAGTTAAATTTGATTTTTCTATTTAATTTATTGATATGGGCTAAAATTAATATATAGGATATATTACTTGGAATTAGATTTCAATGCGAAATTAAAGTCAGACTTTAATACATGCGAACGGATTAATTTAGAATTAATCATAAACGGCATTCGTAATATATTTACGAGGCGTCGTTATTTAATTAAATTAGATTTAATTATTTAGCGACAAAAATTCGTTTAATCGGATTGAACGGATCTGAGCCGCGGCAAACATTCGTAGAAACCGTTTGAATTTTGAATTCAAAATATGAGGCCCACTTCACATGTAGTAGTTGGGAGAGTGGTTGTATTTCTGTCAAACCACCAACTTTCCCAACCACCTTGGAATTATTTTGGAGAAACCATTTACCCAACCACCTTATTTAGGTGAAAATGGTAAATTGGTTTTCACCAAAAGCCTTCTCTCTCTCTCTCATTTGTAAAAACATCTTACAAAACACAAACCCTATTCTTTGATTTTGTTTCAAAATCAACAAAGCTAGCACTTCAAGGAATCTTCTAAGGTGATAGGGAAACTAACTCAATGGTTGGAATCATCACTCAAAGCTTGGAGCTTGGAGTTCTTATCTCAAATTTTTTAAATTCAAATCCGTTCATTGTAAGTATATTCCGCAACTTATAATGATCTTTATCACATACTTTCATGCTTATTAGATCCTTGACATGTTCTAGAAACACTAACACCCGAGACCTTTGCCCTCCAAAATCTCAGCCACCAAACTTCTCGCATAGGAATAAGGGAGAGCAGCAGTGAAGAATATTAGGCCAAGGTAGAAGGTAATGATGTAAACGATGAAGACGTTTTCCTAATTTATTTAATCCTGTATTTTTAATAATAAGGACATTGAGTTTGCCTGCTTATTCAAGTTCTTCCTCAATAGTTAAAACATAAGTCTGGTGATGACATTTTTTTCCTATAGGGTTAAACTTTAGAAATGATAAGTGCGGGATGCGCTCTCGTCCGGAATTCTAAATAGTTGATCTCGGCTAGACTCATGAGCACTTAATTACGGATCTTAGCAGTAGAAGCCTGGGGAGTCGGTGAAATGACTAGTTGAAGAGATGGCGGATCAGTGAATGACCGTTTTCCTAAATGTCCATCCTGGTTTACTTATGCTACGATACATGATATGGTTGGAAACAAAGAAAAAGTCTCTGAAAAGAAAAAGAAAAATAGATCACCTATAATCGATAAGCGTGAAGCTACCCATGAGCGAGTATTAGGACCACCATGAGAGAAATGCTACCTTAAATGGTAGGTGTGTCGAAAAAAAGAGAAAGAGAAAGAAAGAAAAGAAAAAAAGGAAAAAAAAAGTTCAAAATGAAATGAAAGAAAAGAGAGAGACAAAAGAAAAAAGTAGAAAACCATATCATGTTGAGTACGAGGAAGTAATCACAAAGTATGATCAAGACATCTAGGTTGGTTAGACCCACCGATCTAATTCTCCAAGACAAAATCACCGAGTTGGCCTACTTAAGGATTAAGCTGCGAAAGAGCCTTGGCACACACACTAGGAGTCTAGTTCAGATCACTCGTGCAGACGATCAGATTTGAGTATATTAAGTACTTTGAAGGTTCTTTGGTTTCGACACGAAGCATCCGTTGAGGATGAAAACATGTTTAGCTATCAGGACTATCTCGTGAGAGGCAATACAACATGTTGATATACAATCAGCCTTGAAAATGGAGCATGGGGGCGAGGCCCACACCAGTATCAGTTTGGGGCGAGGCCCACATCAGTATCAGTTTGGGGGCGAAGCCCACATCAGTATTAGTCTGGGGGCGAGGCACACATCAGTATCAGTTTGAGGCGAGGCTCACATCAGTATCAGTTTGAGGCGAAGCCCACATTAATATCATTTTAGGGGCGAAGCCCACATCAGTATTAGTTTGGGGGTGAGGCCCGCATCAGTATTAGTTTTGGGCGAGGCCAGTATCGGTGTGGGGGCGAGGCCCACGTCAGTATCAGTTTGAGGGCGAGACCCATATAAGTATCAGTCTGAGGGCGAGGCCTACCTAAGTATCAGTGTGAGGGTGAGGCCCACATAAGTATCAGTCTGGGGGCGAGGCCCACATCAGTATCAGTCTGGGGGCGAGGCCCACATCAGTATCAGTGTCGGGGCGAGGCCCGCATCAGTATTAGTTTGGGGGCGAGGCCCACATCAGTATCAATTTGAGGGCGAGGCCCACATCAGTACTAGTTTAGGGTCAAGGACCCACTACATCATCAGTTTGAGGGCGAGGCCAACATTGTCGGCGGTATTGGATGCATCCCAAGGTCGAGGCCTCTTTTGTCAGTTGTAGTTTCGAGATACATCATAGGGTCGAGGGCCCACTTCATCATCAGTTATAGTTCCGGGATGCGTCCCAGGATCGATGACCCACTACATCATCAGTTTGAGGGCGAGGCCCACATTGTCAACGTATTGGGATACGTCCTAGGGTTGAGGCCCCCGTTGTCAATTACAATTCCGGGATATGTCCTAGGGTCGAGGGCCCACTGTATCATCAGTTGAAGTTCCGGGATGCGTCCCAGGGTCGAAGGCCCACTACATCATTACTTTTAGGATGTGTCCCACGGTCGAGGGCCCACACATCAGTTGTAGTTCCGGGATGCGTCCCAAGGTCGAGGGCCTACTGCAACATCAGCACAGTAAAGTCCACATTCGGTGGTTCGGGAACGAACCCGTAGGGGTCGAGGCACCTCGCCACCATATCAACTCAGTTCGAAGCAATAGGTAAGTCAGGTGGCAGCTGGCAGCTGGCGAGCCAGGTAAGTAAAAATGCATTGCATAACTTTGATAGGATTATCACTGTTACACACTAAATAAGTCTCATCAAAGTGGGGCCGACTGTAGGCAATGTATTTTTGCATGTAAGTCCCGATGATGAGTCTCGTACGGAGACACTCCTCTTTAAGTCGCGGGAAACGGACGACGGAAAAAAAAAGTCAGAAGTGGATACCTTGTTGGATTTAATTCGTTTGCTTAGCTGTGGTCTCGCTCGTTGGACCTATGTTTTAAAACACACCCTTGAACCAAAACACTGCCCTCACAGCCCTCACAAACAGCCACCTTCAACATCTAAAACATTGCCTTCATAGCCCTCACAAACAGCCACCTTCAATGCCTAAAACACTGCCTTCACAGCTCTAAAAATAGCCCATTTATTCACCGCACAAACAGTCCATAAACAGCCCTCATTCACGCATAACAGTCCCCTAACTGCATCCTTAAACCATAAAAAAAACTACACTCCAAAACACCTCAAAAAGCACAAAAAAACTGTACTTTAAAACAGCAGTAAAAATGGTGAAAACAGCAGCCCAAAACAGCGAGGCAGCGAAGAAAAATAACGAACCAGTAAACCGGAGGAGTTGCGGAGCATTAACCCTTCCGACGGCCGTGTAACGCACTTTCAAAATATGACTTAAGAGGTTAGACCTGAGGGCACCCTTTTTTATTTATTCTCCGTTATTTTTTATTTATTTTCTTATTTTACTTCGCATGAGTATTGTTGATTGGTGTATGCTATGATTTTCGGTGAATGGAATATGTGTTCTCTCTTGTGGTATATCAGATGGAAACCCATACGTAAATTCCATAACTGAATCCGAATGGACGGTAGTGCGGTCTGTACTTGGGAAACAACTCCACGTACCACTCAAGAGACACACATATTTCATTTCATCCAACCTTGTGTTTGAGCATGATTTAGTCGTTAGTATGTTATTTATTTTTTAAGCATGATTTAGTCGTTAGTATGTTATTTCTTTATGCATGATTTAGTTATTTCCTTTCGCATTAGGAATTTAATTTACGTTTATGTTTAGGTTGTTATTTATTTATATTGTCTTGTTTATTGATTTGATGCGTTTATGTGCTTGCATAATTTCCATTATGCCGACTTACTTTTTATGCATGCAAACTTAGATATAGGATTTACTTTTATGCTTATGAACTTAGACATAAGTTGTATGCACCTTTAGATATAGTTCGTCTTGCGTATATATGTTGCGTAGACTCAGTTATATTATCACATAAATCCATTCACTACAAGTGGCATAAGTAAGGGACCATTCCGAACCCAACGATTTGAGGTCTTCCCTTGTGAGGGGAGAGTGCGGCCTTAAATCTTTATCCCAGTTCATACTGGGTGGCGACTCCATTTTATTCTCTAGTTTAGTTCTTCCGTGGGCTACTCCGTACTCCCGACTAGGCCGCGAGCCTAGAACAACGTCATCAATTTCTGTGTCCTACAATGTCTATTACGAGTAGGTTGTCCTATTGAACCTAGATCTTGGGATCTCCAGTCAACAAGGTTGGGTTTTCCTTCGTAATAAACATTTATCTAACGGGCTTTAGTCCCATTCCTCTTGATGATTTCTCAACTAACTCTCTGGTTAACCCTTTGGTTAGCGGATCCGCAATGTTATCCTTTGACTTACATAGTCAATCGAAATAACTCCAGTAGAGAGTAATTGTCTAATGGTATTGTGTCTACGACGAATATGTCTAGACTTACCATTATACATATTGTTATGTGCCCTTCCAATTGCAGATTGACTATCGCAATGAATGCAAATTGCTGGCACTGGCTTAGGCCAACTTGGAATATCCTCTAGAAAATTTCGAAGTCATTCGCTTCTTTAGCACACTTATCTAATGCAATGAATTCTGATTCCATTGTAGATCTGGCTATCACATCTGTTGGAGGATTTCCATGAGACGGCTGCACCTACTAGTGTAAACACATAGCCACTGGTAGACTTAGAGTCTTTAAGGTCAGATATCCAGTTAGCATCACTGTATCCTTCGACTACAGCTGGATATCTATGATAGTGAAACTCATAATTACGAGTAAAACATAGATAATTGAGTACTCTTACTATTACTTTCCAGTGATCAACCTCTGGATTACTCGTATATCTGCTGAGCTTGTTTACTATACAGGCTATATCAGGCCTAGTACAACTTGATAAATACATCAGACTCTCAATCACTCTAGAGTATTCTACTTGAGATATACCATCACCCATGTTCTTAGATAAATGTAGACTCACATCTAAAGAAGTTCTAACCACAGCAGAATCATCACTGTCGAAGTTACTAAGAATTTTATCCACATAGTGCGACTGATCAAGAATAAATCCATCAAGACTTCTCGAGATATTTATTCCCAGAATGACATCTGCTAGACAAAAGTCCTTCATGTCAAACTTAGATTTCAGCATATTCTTGGTAGATTTCACCATGTTAACATTACTCCCGACAATCAAAATATCATCAACGTATAGACATAAAATGACATAGCCAACTTCTGTCTCTTTGACATAAATGCATTTATCACATTCATTGATTGTGAAACCATTTGACAACATGGCATCGTCAAACTTTTTATGCCACTATTTCGTAGCTTGTTTCAATCCATACAAGGATTTAACTAACTTACAGACTTTCTTTTCTTATCTTGGAGCTATAAAGCCTTCAGGTTGTTCCATGTAGATTTCTTCATCTAAATCTCCATTCAGATGATGTACCTCAAGATTGTGCAAAGCAGCAATCGCTAGTATCATCCTTATGGAATTATTCTCGTTACATGAGAATAAGTATCAAAGTAATCAATACCTTCACGTTGTCTGTAACCTTTAATTACAAGTCTTGCTTTGTACTTGTCAATGATCCATCTGCCTTCATTTTACTTTTGAAAATCCACTTGGACCCTAAGATTTACACCCTGGAGGAAGATCCACTAACTCCCATGTGTGATTTTGTAAGATGGATTCAATTTCACTATTGATGGCATCTTTCCACAAAGCCCCATCAGCTGACCTTACAGCTTCGTTATAGCTTTAAGGATCATTTTCTAGCAAAAATGTCAGAAAATCTGGACCAAATGATTTTTCCATTCTAGCTCTTTGCTACGTCTTGGTTCAAGTCAACAACTTGTTGATCCTCTGGAACATTTATGTGTTCTTGGTCCTGACTATCTTCAATGATAGTCTCATGTGTCGTTTGTGCACATTTGAATTCGAATTTATTTTACAAGGAAAAATGTATTCGAAAAAAAGATGCATTCCTCGACTCCCTTATCGTATTCTTATGAATATCTGGTACATTAGACTCATACACAAGAAATTGATAAGCATTAATGTTATGTGCATATCCTATGAAAATGCAATCAACAGTTTTTGGTCATATCTTCACTTTCTTAGGTGTAGATGATTACTTTCGCAAGACACCCCCACACTCGGAGGAATTTATATGAAGGTACTCTACCTTTTCACATTTCATAAGGAGTTTTCCCTGTTTTTTTTTCCGTGGTACTTTAGTTAAAAGGTAATTATCTGATAAAACAGCTTCTCCCCACATATTCTGAGGTAAGCCAGAGCTGATTAACATAGCGTTCATCATCTCTTTCAAGGTACGATTCTTTCATTCTGCAATCCCATTGGATTGAGGTGAATAAGGAGCTGTGGTTTGATGTATGATTCCATTTTGTTTACAAAGTGACACAAAAGGAAAAACATACTCACCACCACGATCACTTCTTAACTCCTTAATTCTTTTATTCAATTGGTTCTCAACTTCATTCTTATAGAGAACAAATTTCTCTATAGCTTCGTCCTTGCTTTTCATCAAATACACATTGTAAAATCTCGTGCAATCATCAATAAAGGTAATAAAATAATTATTACCGCCTCTCGATTGTATTGAATTAAAATCACATACATCGGGTATGAATTAGATCAAGTGGTTCAGAGTTTCTTTCATACTATGAAAAGATGATCTAGTTGGTTTTGCCTCAACACAAGTATCACACTTATGTCTGTTATCAATTTTGAAATTGGGAATGTGATTCATGTTAATTAATTTCGTAATGAATTAAAATTAACATGTCCTAATCTACCATGCCATAGATTATAGTACTCAACAATATAAGCAGAATAACCAGCTTTATTGATATTTTTGGGTTTAATAACCATTACATTGAGCTTAAAAAGCCCATCAGTTACATACCCCTTTTTCCCACATACATCCCATTTTTAGTCAAAACTACTTTATCAGACTCGAACACCATCTGGAATCCATGCTTGTTCAGAAGTGATCCAAACACAAGATTCTTCCGTATTTCTGGTACATACAGAACATTGTTCAGAGTAAACTTTTTCCCAGAGGTCATCTTCAGAATCACATTTCCTTGACCTTCAATCTCAGATGTTGCTGAATTGCCCATGTATATTTTTTCCCCATTACCAACAGGCTCAAATGAAGAAAACATGCTCTTGTCCGAGCACACATGTCGAGTGGCACCAGTGTCAATCCACCACTCTCTTGGGTTAGAACCCACCAGATTCACCTCAGAATAGAGAGGTTAATGTCCGAAACATCTTGAGTCATGTTTTCCATTACATTCGCCTGTTGCTTCTTTTTCTTCTTTGGCAGTCTGCACTCAGAAGACTTGTGACCCATTTTGTCAAAGTTGAAGCATTTTCATTGAAATTTGGATTTCTTGGAAACTCCTCCTTTAGGGCCCATTTGTTCTTGAGGTTCTTGTTCTTATGGCCATGTTCAACAACATTTGCCTTGACCTCATGAGATATTCCTCTCTTGTCAGATACTCGGTTATCTTTCTCAATTCTGAGCTTAAGAACCAAGTTTTCAATGCTCATTTCTTTTCGCTTATGCTTTAGATAATTCTTGAAATCTTTCCAACCATGTGGTAGTTTCTCAATTATGAGGCTACTTGGAATGTTTCACTTAAAACCATCCCCTCAGCATGAATTTCTGCTAGAATAATTTGCAGTTCTTGTACTTGGCTTAACACAGTTTTGGAATCAACCATCTTAAAATCTAGGAATCGGCCTACGATAAATTTCTTAGTACCGACATCCTCAGTTTTATATTTCCGATCTAAAATTTTCCAAAGCCATTTTGCTGTTTTCATTGTGGTGTACAAACTATACAAGGAATCACATAGCCCATTCAGCACATAATTCCGACATAGAAATTCAGAATGTTTCCAATCACCAATGACATTAATCACTTGAATATCAATCGCCCTCTATGGGTATATGAGCATCTTCCTTTAGGAACTTCGCAAGGTTCAAAGTGGTCAAGTAAAAGAACATCTTCTGTTGCCACCTTTTGAAATTCTGACCAGTGAATTTTTCAGGATTTTCAGCAGCAGGATTGACATGGCTCACATGTCCAACAGATTGACTAGCCATAGAGGCAGCAACACCTTGGCCAGCCCTAGAGGCTGCCAGATTAATCCCAGAGGTTGTAGCATGTTGGCCAGCCGAAGAGGCTACCACAGCACTTTGGCCAGCCATAGAGGTTGCCACAATATTCTGACCAGCCGAAGAGGCTGCCACATTCGGATCAACTGTGTTTGGACTGATTTCCATATTCACAGAACGAATTTTTTTTAAGACTGTAGTACAAATATTATGGTAGTACAAGCAATTCTGAATTAGGCTTAATCTCATCCCCTGATGCGCGAAACAGACCCACGCAGCAGACCTACATAGCAGACCCTGAGATCAGCTCTGAAGGCGAAATCAGACCCACATAGCAGACCCTGACGGCAGACCCACAGAGCAGACTCTCTCTGCAGACCCTGGAACAGACCCTAACGGTAGACCCTGGAGATGCGTCTGCCTCTGAAATAAGCCTCTGCCTCTGAAGTAAGCCTCTGCCTCTGACGAAATCGAGCCTCTGACGCGACGAGTGAAAGCGTCTGCCTCTGAACCTCTGACTGAACTGCTGAGCCGAACCACTACTTAACTTTCCCGAGGCTTGTTGATGCCAACAATCTCCTTAAAATAAATTCGTCCCCTACCGAATGTGCAGTAGAACGTGAGACGATTGTTTCCCAAGATGCAACGGAAAACGAACGAGTATGGGCACCACCAAACCTGTTCCCAACGAACCACTAAAGTGTTTGAACTCTTCCCAAACAAAATAAAAAAAAACCGAGAGGAATGTTTTTTTCTTACAACGACTGTGTGTTGTGTATTCTATATTTTAAAAACGAAAACACTACATGCCTTTTTTAGAAGGAAAATAAATATGTCATTTATCACTAATTAATGAGACCTCTCGTTTGAAGTACCAAATTAATTAATGGAATTAATTAACTTTTATGAAATACTTCAAAAGGTTTGGAAAACAAAGAGACTAGCAAAAATTGGCCGGGCCGGGCCCGCACAATTTTGTCCGGCATTCGTGTACGCAGGAAGCACGGGTGCACATGAGTCAGGCCTGATCGGATTTTGATTTGCATCCCCCCTGCGCGCGCACGTAGAGAAAGTCTCTATCCTTGTAACTCTTACCCATCTACTTATGAGCAATCATATATAAGCACACTTTGTTGGATAATATGACCCATAGCGTCACTATTTGCACAGATCATTGTGTTGTTGTAGCAAATTAACTATGTAATAAGGAAATTGCACTCTCATCATTTGTGATTAGATCACCATAGATATATAAATGAAGAGAGGTCCCTATGATTAGTTCATGGATTGAGATGATATGAGACAGTATCAGTCCACGAAGGATTAATCATTAAATATCCCTAGCCGTAGTATTATCGAGACTGGACATCGATAATGCGGAATAGGCTAGTATTGCACTTGTGTGCGTTGTGAGGGCACAACGACATAGTTCTCATATATATAAGTATTGGATACTTATGCAAGTGCGATAGAGTCGGTTTCATTTCACCGATGGTACGGAAAACAGCTTCGCTCTGGATAGACCCCTCGGAATCCCATTGGTATTATGACTATGTGTCTATGGGAGGCCGAAATCAAGGTAGGTGTGTATAGTCTTAACCTGAGACTTGCATCGCTGATACTTACGATAATCGATAAACTTTGGTCTTGGTGGTAGGGGCTTTGACCGTTCTGTGTACACCACTTCTGGGTTTATCAGAGAGTCGTAGAGTATGGGTGTGATGTCAAGACGGAAGTGTCACTTCAGTCATATTGGAGATGATGTCACGCAGGATACGGTACTAGTGCTCTTGAGTGTTGCGCACCAATCGGGATACTGTGACCAGGTCATTGTAGGCATTACATTTTTGCATGTGAAACCCGATGATGAGTCTCATTTGGAGGCACTACCTTTTGAGCCATGAAAACCGCAGGAAACGGATATCGGAAGGGGAAATTCGGAATAAGCAAGGTTCACTGTTTTCGTTCGTGCTGCGTTCGTTCAGGCGTTCGAACGGAAAGCAGATTTCGAGCGTTCGTGTCACGTTCGGGGAGGCGTTCGAACGGTGTCGGTAATTCTGGTTTTGCTGCTAGCCTCACACACCCAGCCCATTTAGCTCCCCAAAGCCCATAAAACACATCCCAAATTAAATTAAATAAATATTAATTAAAACATTAACTAATAAGATAATAATTAAATTAATTAAATAATTAAATAAAACATTTACCAAACATAAAATAAACAATTACCAACTTAAACTAAAATCATGCCTAAAATAAATAAATCACACACTAAATCAAAATATATCATGCCTAATTAAAATCAATCAACCAATTATATTCCCAATCTAATAAGATTATTCTCAAACTTAAAATATTGTATGCCTAATTAACACCAATCAAATATTTGACTTCCTAATCTAATAAGACATCTACCAATTTAGATTAATTGACTTCCTAATTTAAAATATCTTGTCCCCCCTCAATCTTGTGTATACCTTTCTTAGGACTCCTAATTTGGAAACCAAATCCCTTCCCTTGTCAACCTTAACCCTTCTCTATATAAACCACTCTTCACCAAAGCCATTCCTCTCTTCACACAACCTAAGTCACGCCCAAGCCCTAGCTCTAGACTCCCCCTATACGCCCAAACTAAAACAAAAAGAAAAACACTTCACATAGACACAAAAAGAGAAAAAGAATACACCACAAGCAACTATCCTCCATAGTTGAATCCAGAACACCAAAACCCTTCAAAATCGAGACCACCACCCTCCTTAGCCGAACCAAAACACTCATCATCTTCACCCTCTCATCACCGAATTACAGCAGCAAAACGACGCCAAAAAGTGGGAAAACAGTGGAACAGCGAGCCCAAAACGCGAAACTAGTGAACCGGAAAAGTAAGGAACTTTCATCCCTTCCGATCTCCGCGAAACGCAAGTCCGAGGACAACTAAAAGGTTAGACCTGAGGGTTATCTTCACACTTATTTCTATTTAATTTCTGTTCATTTATCTTGATTATATTTTCTGTATTTGTGGTATTTGTTGCATATACGATGTTTGTTGTGAATTTTGGATGAAAGGCATGCCGCCTCTTGTGGTATATCGGATGGAAACCCAGACGTAAATTTCATAGCCGATTCCGAATGGACGGTAGTATGATCTGCACTCGGGCCACAACTCCACGTATCACTTGAGTAAACGGCATGTTCTTTTGTTTAATTTTGAGTTGTTTAATTATTCCGCCATTTAATTTTCTGCATATTATTTATTTATGTAATGATGAGAAAAGCGCATGGGCTTAGTAAGTGCGATGAAAGGTCCTCTAATTGAAGAGGTTAAAATCCTTTACCACGATGCTTCGCCGCGCCAAGTATCTTTGTGTTTACTTCTGTCTTTATTTTATGCATATCATATGTTCATTGCGCATGGGCTTAGTAAGTCGGATCAAAGGCTCTCCGCTTCACGGGGATAAGATCCTTCACAGTGCTTCGCCGCGCTGGATGACGTATATTCGATTGGACGTGAGATGTGTTCAATCGGATATACAAAGTCCGATAACTCGTCTTTGTTATTATGCCTTTACTTTTATTATATGTTCATTGCGCATGGGCTTAGTAAGTCGGATTAAAGGCACTCACGTTTCACGGGGATAAGATCCTTATCCGCGATACTTCGTCGTGCCCCTTTAGCTTTCATGTATCGCGTCCCATTTCATGCATCAGGTCTGTTCCCGTTCGAATGCGTTCACGAACGCAACTCGAACGCGCATACATTTTTGCCTTATCATGCATCAGGTCTCATTTCCGTTCGAACGCGTTAGCAAACGCCATACGAACGTGAGCACTCTGTTTCACTTCCGTTCGAACGCGTTCACAAACGCCATACGAACGTGAGTATTCTGTTTTATTTCCGTTCGAACGCATTCACGAACGCTCCACGAACGTAAGCATTTCATGCATCAGGTCTGTTCCTGTTCGAACGCGTTTACGAACGCAACTCGAACGCGTATACATTTTGCCTTATCATGCATCAGGTCTCATTTCCGTTCGAAAGCGTTCACAAACGCTATACGAACGTGAGTATTCTGCCTCAGTTTCGTTCGAACGCGTTTACGAACGCTACACGAACGCGAACACACTGAACTGAGACATATCATCACATGCCATGTATAATTGTTTCTTAAGTGATTTTTTTGATGAAACCACACATAGTCGTTCTTATCTTTGTGCACATAATAATGAAAAGCATGTTTATTCCCTAGGATTGCATTATCTACTTTAGTCTTGGCTTAATGTATCATGATTTATGCATCCGTGTTGTCGTCATTTTGATTATATGCAAATGTTACCGTGACTGTTTGTGTTTATGATTACATGAATGATTAAGCTCTTATGACGTTATGTGCTTGTTGTTGTAAAAGTCTACCTTTAAGCATGTGAATATGGCAATAAGATTTGATTTCATATATGTTAGTTGTTACTTTCAAGCATGCGAATTTAGGATTGTGGTGCACTTGGAAATATATGTCATAGGCTTGGTTGGATTATTGCATAAATCTTTACATTACAAGTGGCATAAGTAAGGGACCATTCCGAACCCAATGGTTTGAGGTCTTCCCTTGCGAGGGGTGAGTGCGGCCTTAAATCTTTGTCCCGGTTCACACCGGGTGGCGACTCCATCATCTCCGGTTTAGTCCTCCGTTGGCTACTCCGTACTCCCAACTAGGCCCCCGAGCCTAGAACAGCATGCGTCGTCCAGTTTCTGTGTTCCCACAGTCTGGCGACTCCACTGGGGATAGAGAACGAAATAATGCCTTGTAATGTATAGATTTATGCTCTAATTAACCGTGTCTACAAATGTGCGAAATGAGGGTTGTGATAAAAGACATTTTTGAGGCTTGTTAATGATTTGGTGTCTTCCCTCACTCACTACCTTTCGAGGAAAAGCTGTGAAGGCACCTAAATGATCATTACCATTAGCCTGTTGTGACATACTAATTTGGAGGATTTGTTGCTTATTCCTGACACCAAGCGATAAGAGCCTAAGAGGCTTGGGTATTTAAGTGAGCCTCGCTCCACCTTCCCTCTGGGGAATCTGCAACAAGGAATCCATTTGACAGTTAGTCACACACCATGACTTGTTGGCACGTACCGTAAGGTATAAAAAAGGCGCGCTTACTTGGTCGCTCGGACCCTTGAGTGGGGAGACCTAGTTGTAGGCAATCCTTCACGGCAAGAGTCTTTGTCCATGCCCCACGAACCCATGCGTAGACCGGGTTGTATAGCCTATAACAAGTATTTCCTTGTGCTTTAGGACCATTATCATTTCGATGAACTGGACTCTTTGTCAAAAATGCGAACTTGCTGGGCCATTTAAACTGGGGCAGGTTCGTATCTTATGACAATTAGGCCCAAACTTCTGAAATGATGATGGGCCACACGGTAGAATTTACCTTTTTATGTTTATGATGTCTTCCTTGTATGCTTATGTTTGGGAACATTGCTATTTGAATCCATATGGATTTTGTCATGAGATATGGGCTTGTTGGGCCATTTAAACTGGGACAAGAACGTATCTTATGACTATTGGGCCAAAGGCTTCTAAATAACAATGGGCCGTTTTATGATTGTGTTCGGGATATTATCATTTGGATTTAGTTGGGCTCCTTGCCATAAGACATGAATTCGTTGGGCCATTTAAACTGGGACGGATTCACTATTATGACAGTTAGCCCAAAAGCTTCTAAAATGATAATAGGCCGATTTGTTTGAGAATTTTTTTTAATATGTTATATGCCTCTTGTGCACCTCATGCATACATACGCCTTGTTAACACCCTCTGTGTCTTAAAAGACACGATAGATACCGTTTGGGTTAGGGAGAGAACCAGACTCACTAAGAGAACGGTTGGAACCATGAGTGGATCAGATAACGAAGTGTCCCGAATGGATCAGTTGGAAAACAGTCTCACCAAAATTACTGAACAGCTGCAAGCCTTGACTAATGCTGTGGCTGGTATGGCTGTGCCCCATGCTGGGGGAAATTCTGAAAATGTGAGGCGTGAGGAGCCTCCAGTTGGGTCGGGGGATGATGTCCCCGCTTTTGATGACGACATGGCAGAATATGCAACAGGCAAAGTGATTGGGTCTCCGGCAGAATTTCAGAAACTTCGGGATCAGGTTGAAACAGTTACCCGCAAGATGAGGGGTAAGTAAGAAGAGTTGTTAGATTATGAGGCAATGACATTTGAAAACAGTTGCCGGCTCAGTTCAAGATGCCGGACATGGCTAAGTTTAACGGGAATGGGGATCCGAGGGTCCATCTCTGTCAGTATGTTTCAGTCATGAGCTCAGTAGGTTTGTCCAAACGCCAGGCGCTAAAAATGTTTGGAATGTCACTTGAAGGGGCACCGATAGTTTGGTATCACAGCTTGAGAAAAAGGTTAGGGAGATTGGAAGAAGTTGGCTGATGCTTTTCTGAAGCAATACGTCACGGACTTGGAGATTGATTTGTCACTCCGTGATTTGGAGAACACTAAGCAGAAGCCAGAGGAGAAGTCAGTTGCTGTTGGAAAATGCAGACTAGGCCCTCTGAGAAGGACCAAATTAAGATGATTATCAAGGGCACCAAGCCCTCCATCTATGGGAAACTGAGGAGGATGACCTCCATGATTACAGACTTTCGGCAGTTGAGGGAAACTGTCATGGACATTGAAGAAGAGGAGACCGAGACCGGAAGTTTTATGGCCAGAATAAGAGGAATTTTGGGGGGCATTCTGAGAAAGGCCCACTGCTGCCGAGGTTACCGCCATCAGAAATAGGCGATTTTCCAACCTTGGCAGGCCTCTATCGAAGGTGTTTGAAAAAGTTGAAAATGCAAGGACTCTGAAACCCTGGAAACCTAAAACATTCCAAGCCCTGTACCCCACTACCTTGACTTAAACTTATTCTGTTACTTCCACCAACAAAAGGGCCATGACACTGACAATTGCGCCCGACTCCGCCATGAGATCCAAGACCTGATAGACTCCAAGAAAATACCTGACCCAGAAACAGAACAACCTGACACACACAGAAACCCCTTACCCAATTACCGCGCCGTACCACCACCAGCCTATATGATCAATTCAGGCCTCCCAGAAGATCTTGTCCTTAAAACCTTTCACCCTCAAGCCTTTTGCCTGGGAATCTGGGATAGTAATAGTGAAGATGAGACCGAGCAAGGAAAGAACTTTTGGCTTGATTTCTCTAGTGGTGATGAGGAAGAAGTGAGGGGAATGACCCGCAGCGGCCGCTTTTACAATGATGTGGCGGAAAGGGGAAAGGAAAAGCCTTGACTGATGGTAGAGAAGTGTGTGGAAAGTGCAGAAAATGCCGAGGGAGGGAGATCAGTGTTGAAGCAGTTGAAAAAACCCGGGCTCAGGTTAGCATTTGGGAACTACTGTGTACATCTCAGGAGCATAGGCAGGCCATGGTTGAGGCCTTGAATAAAATTATGGTACCGGAGGATGCCAACCCCGCAATGCTTGTCGGGTCGGTACGAGGAGAAACTTTACAAATGATCACTTTTTCAGAGAAGAGGAACTCCGGCTGAGGGTAGAAATCACAACAGGCCTTTGTTCATCAGAGCTGAAGTAAAGGGTAGGAAGACTTCATGTGTAATGGTGGATGATGGTTCGGCATCAAATGTGTGCCCGTTGAAGATTTTGGCCAGGCTGGGCATAAAGGCAACAGACTTGGACCCTTCCAACATGACCATTAAAGCTTACGATGACAGTAAGCGCGGAGTGGAAGGTACTTTTATGGCTATGGTTAAAGTAGGCCCGGTTGAGGACGAAGTTGAGTTTACAGTGCTGGATATCCCAGCCACTTTTGCCTTATTGTTGGGAAGGCCTTGGTTCCATAAGCTTGGAGGTGTGCCCTCTACTCTGCACCAAATGATTAAATTCCCGTATGGGGGGGAAATTGTTACCATCCGAGCTGAGGTAGATAATGCTGTGGCCGCTTTGGAAGTACCACCTTTCGCAAGGTTCCAAGTGTCGGCAACTTTTGAGGAATGGGTGGATCCTAAGGTAGCTAGGATCATGGGAAAAATGAAGTATGAGCCGGATGAGGGTTCAAAACTGCCGGATTTCAGAGGACAGACTACTCGGAAGGGTTTAGGGTACAAGTCTGATGAAGAAAAGTCGAAGGTCAAGAAGAAGGGCCTTAAACTGATGGATTGCTTTGTGAAGGCTTCAGGGTATCAATGGGAGCCTGAGCCTGTGGAAGTTAATGGAATTGTAGTACCTGGGTTTGAGATCTTCCAGGACGTAATGGGAAAGAAGCCAATGATGGACAAAGCTGCAAAGAATGAAGAAGAAAAGTGGGAAGAAGAACTAATGAAGTTAGAAAGTTTGACTATTGAGGAAGAGAAGAAGCTCGGAAAGAACCCGGTTGTAGAGGAAGAAATGTCTATGAGTGATGAAGACATTTACCTTCCTGATTTGTTTGAATGTACTTCCGCATTATCCAATAATAAAGACATCTCTTTTGCTTACTTGCCTGAGTCATTTCCTTTTACTCTGCACGAATCAAGCATATTTGATATCAGCTCGGCCAAAACAAATGCATTTAACCTTGGTACACCTGAGAACCCCAAGGAAATTCTGATTGCAAGTGAAGTTACCACTGAAGAACGGGAGAGAGCTAGAAGAAGTATTGATCAGATATGCCAAAGTGTTTGCTTGGTCCTATGAAGACATGCCTGGGATAGACAGAAGCATTGCCCAACACACAATTCCAACTTATCCGAATATGAGGCCAGTGAAACAGAAGCTTCGACGGATGAGACCAGAATGGGCTGAGAAAGTCAGAGAAGAAATTAAGAAGCAGATAGATGTGGGGTTCCTAGAAGTAGTGAAATATCCCGAGTGGTTGGCTAACATTGTACCAGTGCCAAAGAAAGATGGGAAGGTCAGAATGTGTGTAGACTACAGAGATCTCAACAAGGCTTGTCCGAAAGATGATTTTCCTTTGCCGCATATAGATGTTCTGATTGATAGTGCGGCTTTGTCTGCTATGTACTCATTTGCGGATGGGTTTTCAGGGTATAATCAAGTCCTCATGGCAGAAGAGGATAAGCACAAGACTGCTTTTGTCACCGAGTGGGGTACTTATTGCTACAAGGTGATGCCATTTGGGCTTAAGAATGCGGGGGCTACCTATCAGCGGATGGCCACCACACTTTTCCACGACTTAATGTACAAAGAGATTGAGGTGTATGTGGATGACATGATGGTGAAATCAGAGACAAGAGTTGGGCACATTGAAGCACTGGAGAGGTTCCTTCAGAGAGTTGACAGATACAACCTGCGGCTTAATCCCAAGAAATGTGTGTTTGGGGTAACATCAGGGAAGTTACTTGGTCATACAGTGGGAATGGGAGGAGGAAGAGAGGTAGACTCCGAGAAAATCAAGGCAATCGCAGAAATGCCTACACCGAAGACAGAAAAAAAAGTCAGGGCATTCTTGGGAAAGATTCAGTACATCAGTCGGTTCATCGCCAAGTTGACATCGGTATGTGAACCTATCTTCAAACTGTTGAGAAAAGATCAGCCAGTGAGATGGAATGAACAGTGTCAGACAGCCTTCGACAGAATCAAAGAGTACTTGGTAAAGCCTCCTGTATTGAAACCTCCAAAACCGGGCAAGCCCTTGGTATTGTATTTGGCTATCGAATCAGAAGCACTGGGAGCGATGATGGTACAGGCAGATGAGACAGGAGTGGAACATGCAGTCTATTATCTAAGTAAGAAGTTGCTCCCGTATGAGGCTCGTTATCAAGAGGTAGAGAAGATCTGTTTGGCGGTAGTATGGGCTTCCAAAAAGTTGCGGCATTACTTCCAGTCCTACAAGATCCAAGTAGTGGCGAAGGAGAACCCTTTGAAGTATCTGCATTCAGTGCCGTCACTAGTGGGAAAGTTGGGCAGATGGTTAGTATTGTTGACAGAGTTTGACATTGATTACCTTACCTCCAAGGTGATCAAAGGGCGAGCAGTGGCAGAATTCCTAGCACTTCAGCCTATCGAGGGGGATCAGTATAAGTTTGAGTTCCCAGATGAAGAAGTCAATGCTATAGCAGTTCAGGGATGGAAAGTGTACTTCGACGGAGCAGTTAATTACAAAGGAGCCGGAATTGGAATTGTGATAGTGACCCCCGAGGGAGAAACTTTGCCCATGGCCAAGAGGTTGACATTCAGTAGTAACAAACAACATGGCCGAATATGAAGCATGCGCTTTTGGGTTGACTGCATTGATAGCCTTGAAAGCCAAAAGTGTGGAGGTCTACGGAGATTCGATGCTGGTAATCCGTCAGTTACAAGGGGAATGGGAATTGAAAGAGGAACGGTTGAAGCCATACCTCTTCCACCTCAGAGAGTTGGCACAGGCCATCCCCAATTGTAAGTTTCAGCACTTGCCGCGAGAAGAGAATCAGATGGCAGATGCACTGGCCACACTTGCAGCTACTTGGGAGAATCCAGAAAAGTTAGTGATGAAACCGTTGGTATTGACTACAGCAAACAGGCCGATTTATGAGACAGGGAAAGTTCTGGGAGTGGAAATTGACGACGGTAAACCTTGGTACCATGACATTCAGAGGTATCTAGAGCACGGAGAATTCCCAGAAGGGGCAGGCAGAAGGCAGAAAAGATAGATTGGCCATTCAGAAGTTGGCTCTCAGTATGTGATCTTGAAAAGAGAACTGTACAAAAGGCAAGCTAACGGCATTCAGTTGAAATGTTTGATAAAAGAAGAGGCTCGGAAAGTAATGGAAGAGGTACATGCCGGGGTATGTGGTCCGCACATGAATGGGTTGAACTTGTCCCGCAAGATAGTGAGACAAGGGTTTTATTGGTCGACTATGGAGGCAGACTGCGCAAGGATGGTAAAGCACTGTCACGGCTGTCAAGTACATGGTAATCTGAGTCATCTGCCACATACAGAGTTGCACGGGCTGTCAGAGCCATGGCCGTTCTCAGCATGGGGGATCGACATGATCGGGGAAATCCGACCAAATACATCTAATGGGCATCGCTTCATAGTAGTAGCAGTGGATTACTTCTCGAAGTGGGTAGAAGCTGAGTCATTCCGGAACGTTACGGCAAAACAGATGGCCAAGTTCATAGCACGAACCCTTCATTTGTCGTTATGGTATGCCGCATCATATAGTGACGGACAACGGGGTCCAGTTTCAAGGAGAGACGAAAGCAATGTTACAGAGGTACGGGATAGGCCATCATAAGTCATCACCTTACAGGCCACAGGCGAATGGGGCAGTTGAGGCAGCCAACAAGACTGTAAAGACAATTCTGGCTAAGATGACAGAGAACTACAGGGATTGGGCTGAGAAACTACCATATGCCTTGTGGGGGTACAGAACGTCAGTCAGAACAGCAACGGGTGCAACGCCTTATTCTTTGGTGTACAGGGATGGAAGCGGTACTGCCGGTGGAAGTGGAAATACAGTCTATGAGAGTACTAGCAGAGACAGAGTTACCTGAGTCAGAGTGGGCTGCACAGAGATTTGATCAGTTAGCACTGTTAGATGAGAAGAGGATGAGGTCTTTACATCACATGCAGTTGTACCAGAAGAGACTAGCCCGGGCCTTCAACAAGAGAGTACGTCCCACAAAGATCAGAAAGGGTGATTTGGTACTTAAGCAGTCGAGGCCGTCGACGATAGATCCGAGAGGGAAATTCAGGCCAAACTGGGAAGGACCTTACGTCGTCCAGAAAGTCATGGGAAAACGGAGAGCAGTGTGAGTTGTCAGACCTCGAGGGAAATGAATTCACGGAACCATTGGGGGGCCTTAAAAAAAATAGGGAAAAGAAAAAAAGAAAAAAAAAGGAAAAAAGAGAAAAGAAAAAAAGAAAAAAAGAAATTGTTTGTTTTAGTCATTGATAGTTAGACATAAGTCCGATGATGAAACTGATTGCTTTAGGGTGAAACCTTAGAAACGATAAACCTTTGACGTGTTTTTATCTGATGCTTTGGGTAATTGATCTATGTTAGACTCGCAAGCACTTGATTATGGTTCTTAGCAGTGAAAACCTGAGTAGTTAGCAAAGTGACTAGTTGACGAAATTGCAGGTCGGTGAATGACCGTTTGCTTAGATGTCTATCTTGATTTGCTTATGTTATGATGTGTGGTATGGTTGAAAATGAAAGAAAAGTCTCTAAAAAAAAAAAAAATGAACCACCTATAACCGATAAGCGTGAAGCTACCCATGGGCGAGTATTAGGACCACCATGAGGAGAAATGCTACCTTAAAGGGTAGGTGTGTTGAAAAAAAAAAGAGAAAAAAAAAAAGAAAAAAAAAAAAAGAAAAAAAAAAATGAAGTTCAAAATGAAAAGAAAAAAAATGAGAGACAAAGGAAAAGAAAGATAAACCATACTACATTGAGCATGGAAAAGCAATTGCAGAGCATAACTGAAACATCTAGGTTGGTTTGACCCATTGACCCCGATTTTTGAAACGAAATCATTGAGTTAGCTTACTTAAGGATTAAGCTGTGAAAGAATCTTTGCACACACACACTTTGAGTCTGGCCTAGATCATTTATTCAAAGACTTGGATTTGAGTTGCATCGAATGTTTTGAAGGTTCTCTGGTTTCATTACTGAGCATTCTTTGAGGACGATAATATGTATAATTATTGAGACTATTTTCGTAGCATGTGATATAGTATGATAATATGGAAGGCCCCACCATGTGGTTCATCTTGACCATGTTCAAACAGCGGAGAACAGAAAGCTAAATTAAGACTGAGAGCGACCAGTCTACCACCCCGTGAATAAGAGGAATGACGAGAAATTGAGTCATGAGACCAGAGAGAAGACTGAGCAATCACTTGGAGAACTGGGGGAAGACCTAACCCAGCGGAATAGGAAATTCATTCATGCATGCATGCATACACGTAACATATTTTGCATTCTTTTTTGTGTTTGTTTTGTTTTGTATTCACAGGTTTCAAAGAAAAGAAAAAATAGAAAGCGACAAAGACAAGCCAACTAGAATCAGCAACATATGAGTAGTAGTTTTGGGGATGAGTCCCAGGGTTGAAGCCATATCAGTTTCAGTTTGTGATAGTGACCCCCGAGGGAGAAACTTTGCCCATGGCCAAGAGGTTGACATTCAGAGTAACAAACAACATGGCCGAATATGAAGCATGCGCTTTTGGGTTGACTGCATTGATAGCCTTGAAAGCCGAAAGTGTGGAGGTCTACGGAGATTCGATGCTGGTAATCCGTCAGTTACAAGGGGAATGGGAATTGAAAGAGGAACGGTTGAAGCCATACCTCTTCCACCTCAGAGAGTTGGCACAGGCCATCCCCAATTGTAAGTTTCAGCACTTACCGCGAGAAGAGAATCAGATGGCAGATGCACTGGCCACACTTGCAGCTACTTGGGAGAATCCAAAAAAGTTAGTGATGAAACCGTTGGTATTGACTACAGCAAACAGGCTGATTTATGAGACAGGGAAAGTTCTGGGAGTGGAAATTGACGACGGTAAACCTTGGTACCATGACATTCAGAGGTATCTAGAGCACGGAGAATTCCCAGAAGGGGCAGGCAGAAAAGATAGATTGGCCATTCAGAAGTTGGCCTCTCAGTATGTGATCTTGAAAAGAGAACTGTACAAAAGGCAAGCTAACGGCATTCAGTTGAAATGTTTGAGAAAAGAAGAGGCTCGGAAAGTAATGGAAGAGGTACATGCCGGGGTATGTGGTCCGCACATGAATGGGTTGAACTTGTCCCGCAAGATAGTGAGACAAGGGTTTTATTGGTCGACTATGGAGGCAGACTGCGCAAGGATGGTAAAGCACTGTCACGGCTGTCAAGTACATGGTAATCTGAGTCATCTGCCACATACAGAGTTGCACGGGCTGTCAGAGCCATGGCCGTTCTCAGCATGGGGGATCAACATGATCGGGGAAATCCGACCAAATGCATCTAATGGGCATCGCTTCATAGTAGTAGCAGTGGATTACTTCTCGAAGTGGGTAGAAGCTGAGTCATTCCGGAACGTTACGGCAAAACAGATGGCCAAGTTCATAGCACGAAACCTCATTTGTCGTTATGGTATGCCGCATCATATAGTGACGGACAACGGGGTCCAGTTTCAAGGAGAGACGAAAGCAATGTTACAGAGGTACGGGATAGGCCATCATAAGTCATCACCTTACAGGCCACAGGCGAATGGGGCAGTTGAGGTAGCCAACAAGACTGTAAAGACAATTCTGGCTAAGATGACAGAGAACTGCAGGGATTGGGCTGAGAAACTACCATATGCCTTGTGGGGGTACAGAACGTCAGTCAGAACAGCAACGGGTGCAACGCCTTATTCTTTGGTGTACGAGATGGAAGCGGTACTGCCGGTGGAAGTGGAAATACAGTCTATGAGAGTACTAGCAGAGACAGAGTTACCTGAGTCAGAGTGGGCTGCACAGAGATTTGATCAGTTAGCACTGTTAGATGAGAAGAGGATGAGGTCTTTACATCACATGCAGTTGTACCAGAAGAGACTAGCCCAGGCCTTCAACAAGAGAGTACGTCCCACAAAGATCAGAAAGGGTGATTTGGTACTTAAGCAGTCGAGGCCGTCGACGACAGATCCGAGAGGGAAATTCAGGCCAAACTGGGAAGGACCTTACGTCGTCCAGAAAGTCATGGGAAACGGAGCAGTGAAGTTGTCAGACCTCGAGGGAAATGAATTCACGGAACCAATCAATGTTGATAGGTTGAAGTCATACTTTGCTTGAGAAGACTTGGTCGCCAGTGGAGGACCTAACCCAACGGAATAAGAAAACTCCTGCATACATGCATACACGTAACCTATATTGCATATTTTTGTGTTTGTTCTGTTTTGTGTAAACAGGTGTTGAAGACGGGAAAGAGCAAGCAGTAAGCCTCACATCATATCAGCTTGGGGGCGAAGCCCATATCGGCTGAGGAGCGAGGCTCCACGTCATTATATCAGCTTGGGGGCGAAGCCCATATCGGCTGAGGAGCGAGGCTCCACGTCATTATATCAGCTTGGGGGCGAAGCCCATATCGGCTGAGGAGCGAGGCTCCACATCATTATATCAGCTTGGGGGCGAAGCCCATATCGGCTGAGGAGCGAGGCTCCACATCATTATATCGGCTTGGGGGTGAAGCCCATATCGGCTGAGGAGCGAGGCTCCACATCATTATATCAGCTTGGGGGCGAAGCCCATATCGGCTGAGGAGCGAGGCTCCACGTCATTATATCAGCTTGGGGGCGAAGCCCATATCGGCTGAGGAGCGAGGCTCCACATCATTATATCAGCTTGGGGGCGAAGCCCATATCGGCTGAGGAGCGAAGCTCCACATCATTATATCAGCTTGGGGGCGAAGCCCATATCGGCTGAGGAGCGAGGCTCCACATCACTATAACAGCTTGGGGGCGAAGCCCATATCGGCTGAGGAGCGAGGCTCCACATCATTATATCAGTTTGGGGGCGAAGCCCATATCGGCTGAGGAGCGAGGCTCCACATCACTATATCAGCTTGGGGGCGAAGCCCATATCGGCTGAGGAGCGAGGCTCCACATCACATCCTTTTTCAGGCGAAGTCCACATCATCAGAAGTACCAAGATGCGTCTCAGGATCGAGATCCTCTGCAATATCAGCTTAGCTCGATACAGCTAGCTAGCCAGGTAAGTAAAAAATGCATTGCATAGACTTTGATAGGACTGTCACTGTCACACACCGCACGAGTCCCATCAAAGTGGGGGCGACTGTAGGCATTGCAATTTTGCATGTGAAACCCGATGATGAGTCTCATTTGGAGGCACTACCTTTTGAGTCATGAAAACCGCAGGAAACGGATATCGGAAGGGGAAATTCGGAATAAGCAAGGTTCACTGTTTTCGTTCGTGCTGCGTTCGTTCAGGCGTTCGAACGGAAAGCAGATTTTGAGCGTTCGTGTCACGTTCGGGGAGGCATTCGAACGGTGTCGGTAATTCTGGTTTTGCTGCTAGCCTCACACCCCAGCCCATTTAGCTCCCCAAAGCCCATAAAACACATCCCAAATTAAATTAAATAAATATTAATTAAAACATTAACTAATAAGATAATAATTAAATTAATTAAATAATTAAATAAAACATTTACCAAACATAAAATAAACAATTACCAACTTAAACTAAAATCATGCCTAAAATAAACAAATCACACACTAAATCAAAATATAATCATGCCTAATTAAAATCAATCAACCAATTATATTCCCAATCTAATAAGATTATTCTCAAACTTAAAATATTGCATGCCTAATTAACACCAATCAAATATTTGACTTCCTAATCTAATAAGACATCTACCAATTTAGATTAATTGACTTCCTAATTTAAAATATCTTGTCCCCCCTCAATCTTGTGTATACCTTTCTTAGGACTCCTAATTTGGAAACCAAATCCCTTCCCTTGTCAACCTTAACCCTTCTCTATATAAACCACTCTTCACCAAAGCCATTCCTCTCTTCACACAACCTAAGTCACGCCCAAGCCCTAGCTCTAGACTCCCCCTATACGCCCAAACTAAAACAAAAAGAAAAACACTTCACATAGACACAAAAAGAGAAAAAGAATACACCACAAGCAACTATCCTCCATAGTTGAATCCAGAACACCAAAACCCTTCAAAATCGAGACCACCAACCCTCCTTAGCCGAACCAAAACACTCATCATCTTCACCCTCTCATCACCGAATTACAGCAGCAAAACGACGCCAAAACAGTGGGAAAAATAGTGGAACAGCGAGCCCAAAACGCGAAACTAGTGAACCGGAAAAGTAAGGAACTTTCATCCCTTCCGATCTCCGCGAAACGCAAGTCCGAGGACAACTAAAAGGTTAGACCTGAGGGTTATCTTCACACTTATTTCTATTTAATTTCTGTTCATTTATCTTGATTATATTTTCTGTATTTGTGGTATTTGTTGCATATACGATGTTTGTTGTGAATTTTGGATGAAAGGCATGCCGCCCTTGTGGTATATCGGATGGAAACCCAGACGTAAATTTCATAGCCGATTCCGAATGGACGGTAGTATGATCTGCACTCGGGCCACAACTCCACGTATCACTTGAGTAAACGGCATGTTCTTTTGTTTAATTTTGAGTTGTTTAATTATTCCGCCATTTAATTTTCTGCATATTATTTATTTATGTAATGATGAGAAAAGCGCATGGGCTTAGTAAGTGCGATGAAAGGTCCTCTAATTGAAGAGGTTAAAATCCTTTACCACGATGCTTCGCCGCGCCAAGTATCTTTGTGTTTACTTCTGTCTTTATTTTATGCATATCATATGTTCATTGCGCATGGGCTTAGTAAGTCGGATCAAAGGCACTCCGCTTCACGGGGATAAGATCCTTATCACGGTGCTTCGCCGCACTGGATGACGTATATTCGATTGGACGTGAGATGTGTTCAATCGGATATACAAAGTCCGATAACTCGTCTTTGTTATTATGCCTTTACTTTTATTATATGTTCATTGCGCATGGGCTTAGTAAGTCGGATTAAAGGCACTCCGTTTCACGGGGATAAGATCCTTACCGCGATACTTCGTCGTGCCCCTTTAGCTTTCATGTATCGCGTCCCATTTCATGCATCAGGTCTGTTCCCGTTCGAATGCGTTCACGAACGCAACTCGAACGCGCATACATTTTTGCCTTATCATGCATCAGGTCTCATTTCCGTTCGAACGCGTTAGCAAACGCCATACGAACGTGAGCATTCTGTTTCACTTCCGTTCGAACGCGTTCACAAACGCCATACGAACGTGAGTATTCTGTTTTATTTCCGTTCGAACGCGTTCACGAACGCTCTACAAACGTAAGCATTTCATGCATCAGGTCTGTTCCCGTTCGAACGCGTTTACGAACGCAACTCGAACGCGTATACATTTTTGCCTTATCATGCATCAGGTCTCATTTCCGTTCGAACGTGTTCACAAACGCTATACGAACGTGAGCATTCTGCCTCAGTTTCGTTCGAACGCATTTACGAACGCTACACGAACGCGAACACACTGAACTGAGACATATTCATCACATGCCATGTATAATTGTTTCTTAAGTGATTTTTTTGATGAAACCACACATAGTCGTTCTTATCTTTGTGCACATAATAATGAAAAGCATGTTTATTCCCTAGGATTGCATTATCTACTTTAGTCTTGGCTTAATGTATCATGATTTATGCATCCGTGTTGTCGTTATTTTGATTATATGCAAATGTTACCGTGACTGTTTGTGTTTATGATTACATGAATGATTAAGCTCTTATGACGTTATGTGCTTGTTGTTGTAAAAGTCTACCTTTAAGCATGTGAATATGGCAATAAGATTTGATTTCATATATGTTAGTTTTTACTTTCAAGCATGCGAATTTAGGATTGTGGTGCACTTGGAAATATATGTCATAGGCTTGGTTGGATTATTGCATAAATCTTTACATTACAAGTGGCATAAGTAAGGGACCATTCCGAACCCAATGGTTTGAGGTCTTCCCTTGCGAGGGGTGAGTGCGGCCTTAAATCTTTGTCCCGGTTCACACCGGGTGGCGACTCCATCATTCTCCGGTTTAGTCCTCCGTTGGCTACTCCGTACTCCCAACTAGGCCCCCGAGCCTAGAACAGCATGCGTCGTCCAGTTTCTGTTGTCCACAGTCATGTATATCCGATTATAGAGACTATGTTACCAGACATCCGATATGTGCTTCGGACGGGGTAGACACTTATCCAGCCCCAGCCCTAGCACGTGATTATCCGATACTGGACCGATACACACAATACTTAGTATACTACGCTTGATACAGATCTATATATTCCTGTAAGAATATTTCTGGAGAATTGGGTAGGCATGGCGCTTTGCTAGAAGCCAACCTTGTCTTGTAAATCGGTATAAACGTAGTATGAGGTACTTACGTGTTCGGATAGTCCGACGACCGTATTTACTGCCAACATATCCGGAGATCTCATGGGTCGGTTCCTGAAGATTCACCGATGACGTATGACTCGCACTTTAATTAATCTGGGATTAATTTGATGAGAGAGAAAATTAATCTGGGATTAATTACGGAGATATTTTATCTGGGATAAAATATTAATTAAAGAGAGAGAACGATTAATTTAGAATTAATCGATAAAATAATATATCCGATATATTATACGAAATTGGATTTCGACGCGGAATTAAAATTGGATTTTAATTCGGGTTAACGAATCAATTTAGAATTAATTCGTTAGCGACGTGAATAGTGATTTCGCTAGGCGTAATCATTTAATTACGACGTGACGGAAAATTCGTTAATTTGGAATTAGCGAACCCGAGCCCGAGAGTGATTGCGAGCGCATTCGCATTTCGAATTAGAACGCGGCACGCAAGTCACATCAAGCGTCAAATCACTAGTCGCATCAATCGTCAAATCACTTGTCACTTTGAGTGATGTGACATGACATGTTGTCACTTTATTAAAGTGACTTGATGTGAATAGTAAAAGGTGATGGGAATAAAGGTGAAAAGACTTTTGCTTTTTGCTTTTTCCATTTGACTTTTGAATTAGTTGTTGTGTGTATATATATATTTTATTCATTTACTTGGTAAATGGAATAAAGAATATATATGTATATACAAAAAGCATTTTCGCTCTCTTGGACCATGTGTATTGTTCACGTTTTTGGCTATTCTTGGAACCAATTCACGTGAGTCTCTCACTTTTGGTCTTTGTTGTTCACGGTTTTAGGCATTTGGAGCCAAAAACCCTTCTCTCTTCTCACGGTCATGGTGACCGATTTTCATCTCCATTTTTCTGGTTTTCACACACAAAATGGAGAAGCTTTTGATCTTGTAGCAAGATCTATGTGCTAGCACACTCTTAGAGGAATACATAGGTGATAGGGAAGTGATTCTTTGAGCATGGAAGCTTGAAGCTTGGAGCTTCAATGGAGACCACCATGGCCGATTTTTGGAGCACCAAAACAGCCCCCACCGTGCAGTCCACTGCAGTTCAAGAAGGCCCAAAACCGAGCTTGATGGAGGAACAAAAGGCTTGTGTTCTTTGCATCTCAAACCATTCAATGTGAGTTATGTTTCCGTCTTACTCCTTTGATGTTTTCATGCGTTTTTTATGCTTGTTTTGGATGATTCTTGGGACCTAATTAAGAACTCAACAATGGTATCTTGAGCTATTAACAAGCATGAAAAAGTTAGGGTTAAAATTGGGGATTATCAATTGAAGCATGATTTGTTTAAATTGGATGTTAAAGTATGCTTGTATGTTGATGAATTGAAGTTGTGCATGATCAATTTCATGAAATTGGATTGGATTCAATTTTCCCCAAAATTTGGGCATGACAAATTGGGTAAAATCAATTGGAGCATGATTTGATTAAATTGATTAATTAAGAATGCTTAAATGATGTTGAATTAATGATTGATTGGATCAATTTGAAGAAATTGTGTTTGGAACAAATTTCCCCAATTTTTTATGTTGGCATAAAGTGATAAATTTGGGTAAACTTGATTTTGAGCATGTTTGATGAAATTGGATGATTTAGAATGCTTAAAGTATGTTTAATTGATGATTGATTGGATCAATTTGTTGAAAATGAGTTTGGAACAATTTTCCCCCCCAAATTGCTCATGTTGGCCGAAATTAAAGACCCTAATATCTTGGTGAATTTTTTGTTTGTTTGATCATTGGATGACTTGAAACAAGTGGGTAATGTTGAATTGAAGTTTGATTGGATTGAAATTTGATTTGGAACAATTTTCCCAAATTAAAGTAGGCTTGGCCGAATTCAATTGGATACGAAATTCATTGTGTTTTTGTATTTTGATTCATTATATGAGTTTAATTGATTTGGGAATGATGATTGTGGATTCAATTTGATTGAAACCAAATCGGATTAAAAACCCCTAAATGCCAAGACTTTAAAGCATGTAAAATGGGTTTGGTTTTAATAAATTGTGTTAGACACTATTTGATGTTGAAATGCATGATCAAGTATGCTAATTGATGTTTTAGAAATATTAATTAGGTGGTTAATTATGTATAACACTTAGGATGATTAATTATGAAATTTGGAATTTTATAAGTTAATTAATTAGGCTTGTTTTTGGAAATTGGGCCTTGAATGTTATAATTGGGCTTTTGGGCTTTGTTGTACAAAGTTGGGTTTAGGCAAAATTGGTTGGATCCAATTAGGCCCAAAACCGCATCCATAAAGTCCAATTATGACTTAATGGACCTTAATTATTTAATTGGGCCTAATTGGCCAAAATTAATTTAAAGGCTTATGGGGTAACTCCCGGATTGGACTTTGGTTATCGGTTTGACCCGAGTTGACCAAAAGTCCACGCCTTAAGAAATTAATTAAAAGCCCATTGGACTTTAATTAAATAAACGTTTGACGTTAATTGGGCTTTGAGACCCATAACGATTGAATTTGGAATTTAAATCGTAGAAGGTTCGTTAATAAAAGTGTAATATTTAATTTGGAATTAATAGTGAATTAGAATTAAATGCGTATTAAATTGGATTTAATTATGTAGTTTAATTTAATTCGATAATTCGTACTTTGAGTACTTATTCGTAAAACGAGTTTGACTCGAACAAAAATCAAATCGTTGTTTGAACATTGGATGATCACTAATTATCAGATTAATTAATTGGATTAGATTGATTGATAACATGCTGTATGAATACATGGTTGCGATGCGTGAATAATGTATATCGGATGGATATTAGTCGGGTGGGACAATTTTGGAAATTGTAATAAATTTGATTTATAAATTGGACCTGCGTGTCCAGCCTTATCACCTATATACTCTTTGTATTCTCTTCTCACCTATTCCCCTCAATGTAAATGAGGTTTCTTTAGAAGTGTAGTGTAACGGGTAGAAGTAAATACATGTGCTAGTTTTGGAGAGAGAAAATGAGAGATTTGATCTAGGATCAATGTAAAGTATCCATCCGCATATCATTATTATTTTATTCATATACGCTTTATTATGTGTTTAGAATGCATGTTTAAGGGTGTATGATGATGAGACCTTAACAAAGATAATAAATTGGTAGCCAATTTGCACGCGAAAATCCCTCAATCTATATTAAGCGATTATCCTTCCATTGAATGATTCTTGTTCAAGATCCACATTGGCATTGGTTTGTTGGCCAAAGTCAAGACCTTGTCAATTGGATGTACTTGAATCATGAGGGTTTTGTTCCACATCGGTGTCTTGTCCAAGTTGTGATTTGTTGGCCAAAGTCAAGATCACTTCTTGTCCAACGACATTGATTACGAAACTTTCCTTGTCAATGGGTCCCGCTTAACTGGAATCATTAGGTTTTGTTGTGCCAAAGCCAAGGCCTAGATGATTCGGAGGATAGGTTAGGAAAATGTATTAGATACATTGGCATAAGTAATATGTTTAGGACTTGGATGTCCACCTAACCGGATCTGGGAATTGGATTGGATCCAATTGATCTGTGAGATCTACCTGGTTAAATAGCATACAGCTTGTTGGCCAAAGTCAAGGTGTAGTTATTTAACAGGATCCTAGCCCACTAGGAAACACGGTTTCCCGAGTACTCTCACAGAGGGTTAGAGGCTCGACGAAAAATAGTGGGAGGCAAGTATTGAATTTGCAACATTCGTTCAATTACTCGCTAAACACGCTCATTTATATTTTTCTCGTCACATTAATCAAAAGTATTAGTTGGACTAATATTTAAATTGTTGTTTTAATAAACAGTTGGACTGTATTATAGTTGATTATATATAATTGGATTATATTAATCAATATATTGAATTAATTAATTTCAGTTTACAGTTGATTTTATATTGGATTATAGTAATCAATGTAATTGAGGTTAATTAATTTAAATTATATTTGATTATATAGTTGGACTATTATAATCATTATAATAAATAGTACCACTAATCGTTGATTAAATAGTTGGACTATTGTAATCAAGATAAAATTGAAAAGTTGGATATTTAAAAAATAATCTTGGATTAAAATATTTTAAATGATTTAATTTTCAAATTGGAATAATTTCAAGATGGTCTTGGAAATTAATAAGTTATTTTATTTGATAAATAATGAATTATGCAAAGCCTGGAGTTAAGCGAATAAGTGGAATATGAATTTGGAATATTCATATAATGATAACTTTAGCGCTTAATCCATTATACTTGTCGTAGTAGACTCCCTTATTTCTGTAAGAGAATTATGGATTAGGTCTTCTAGGAAGATAATAGGACAAATCCTAAGAATGAATTGAAGACGGGCAAGGCTCTTACTTCAAATATGTTTGTCATAATTATGTTCACAACTAGTATTGAAATTGGATTTTAAATACTTAGTGTGATACATAAATATGTACTGTTGTGCAGAATCTGCTTTTAGCAGGATACTGACTTCAACTGAGATTTATCTGCGAATAGTAAACGGGACGATAGTCGCTGTTTTTAACCGTAGATATCTGAATTTAGGACTGCCTTCGCGTTAGTACTTAAATTTAGAAACTGTTATAATGTAACTAGTTTAACTAGAAACATTATCTCTATATCGCGTATAACCCGCTGCGGGTGTACCTTTATATTCTAGAACACTAAAGTGTTTTATTATATAAAGATGATATTGAGATAAACACATTAGATGTGAATAACAGAATTTATATTTTGAATATAAATAATATCTCAAATACATAACATGACAAATAAATAGCTCAAACTGATCTGATCAGTTGTGAAACTTAATTGTGGCATAGTTGTCAGGGACACTACTAAACAAGAATCGTATATCCGCACTTTTGAAGAGCGGGTACTTGGACTGTTTTGATTCCATTCAAATAAAGTCTAGGAATCTAGTTTATTAAGCAAAGTGCTTAAAACACCTTTACTCGGTAAAAGTGAAAATGCCACCGGTCTGTTAGCCCTATTCATGGTGAAGTAAGTGGGCCCATATCTAGCTAGGCTAGATGTGAACATGAATATTACGTGACCTATACGGATGTGGCATCGCGTAATGGTTGTGTGTTTCTTTTGAAGAACACAAATCGAAAACTTTTATAGTTTCGACACGGAATAGAAAAACAGATCGGTTATAGTATTACACCATCACGGTAAGACCGTAATGAAAATACTTAAGCAGTAAGTTTCTCGTATACTTGAAAGAGTATAGTATTCTTTCAATGATGACTCCTCCTGGAACACGTCATTTTGACGGTGTGTCCGAACAGGTTTAACCGAATTTTGTTAGACATAATAAGGTTAATCACGAGTCGCTTTGAGCTACCATTTCCTTCAACGGATAAGCTTTAAACAGTGCAAGAACTTATTTTGAATAAGGTTCCATAATAATCTGTTTGACAGATATCATATTAGATATGAAAGGGAAAGAAACCGGGTTTCTCATTCCTGACTATTTGGGTATGCTAGGCATATGTTTGGATGATACCAAACTAAAACCCAAATATGATAAGTGCCAATTGTAGGTCATCCTAGGGATACCATAAGTATTGTACTTATACACCTCACAAGAGAACAATTGGATTGTTGCTCACCATGCGGTTTTCCTAAGAGGAATACTGATATGCAGTGGTAAGTGGGAGGATAGTATAACTCGATGAAAATCAGAGTAATATTGTTCAAGGCATTGAATCTTAATGGAACAAATATAGTTGATCAAGGATGAAACTATACCATTAATCTTCGAATACACGAGAACAAAGGAAGTGATACGAGGTATCGACTCCCTATTATGACAAAGTGTCATGAGTCCGAAATGGATTCCATGTATATCAACCAGTTTGGATACTAGTTGATGTACCACATGGCATTGTGCCTATTGGTACTATAAGTCTTCAAGGAAGACGTACATGGATGGCAATATACCAACGTATAAAGCTAGGCTTTTTTAACGGAAAGGTATCGTTATCGACATTGTGTTGATTACGATTCAACCTTTTACCTATTGCCACGGTAGATCCATTTGGATAATGCTTGCTGACGCGAGCATAAGTTCTTGGAATTATCATTTTGATGTAATCATAATGGTGTATGATTTAATTCAAAACTAAAATAATTCTTTTGTATATAAGAGGGTTAGTGGGAGCGCACTGACAGTAGCTGTCCTATAAAATAATGATAATACGTCATTTCTTGGAAATGATATTCCCATAAAATATATGTCGGGGAAAGCTTGACTTTCGAATACTCTCCGTGGAACTGTACATTGAAAAATGTACAAGACTTGGTGTATCATATGCTTTGAGCATATGGATTCACAAACAGGCTGATTCGAGTGATAGTCACTGGATTGATGTTAGGAACATCCGTTAGTATCTTAGAGAACTAAGGATGCTGTCTTAGTCTATGGAGAATGAGAACTTGAAGTGACTGGGATCACTGTAGCAAGTTTCCTATAACCGATAAAGACGACTAAAAGTCGCAAACGGTACTATACAGTTTGAATAACGGTGCAGTAAGCTGGAAATCTTCCAAGCAAGATACTGTTACCGCATAAACAACAAATGCGGGTTAATTGCAGCAGCTGAGGCAGCAATAGAAGTCATTTGGGTCGATACATATCTAATTAGATTAGATATAGTTCTGTTAGCAGCTGAGCTAGGCATCAGCACATGCTAAAGAATTAATGGTCTCATCGACGATCCAGATATATACTTCTATATCATCTGATCTATTCGTTCGGATCATACATCGTGGCGATGTGATGATCATATAAATCGCGTCAAACGATAATCAAGCAAATCCGCTGACGAAAACCTTCCTCAGCAATTTGAGCGAACCGTACATAGTTCGGGTGTTAGACACTCGAGTGACTGGCTATGTGCCAAGTGGGAGATTGTTGGATAATATGACCCATAGCGTCACTATTTGCACAGATCATTGTGTTGTTGTAGCAAATTAACTATGTAATAAGGAAATTACACTCTCATCATTTGTGATTAGATCACCATAGATATATAAATGAAGAGAGGTCCCTATGATTAGTTCCTGGATTGAGATGATATGAGACATATCAGTCCACGAAGGATTAATCATTAATATCCCTAGCCGTAGTATTATCGAGACTGGACATCGATAATGCGGAATAGGCTAGTATTGCACTTGTGTGCGTTGTGAGGGCACAACGACATAGTTCTCATATATATAAGTATTGGATACTTATGCAAGTGCGATAGGAGGTCGTGTTTCACCGATGGTACGGGAAACAGCTTCGCTCTGGATAGACCCCTCGGAATCCCATTGGTATTATGACTATGTGTCTATGGGAGGCCGAAATCAAGGTAGGTGTGTATAGTCTTAACTTGAGACTTGCATCGCTGATACTTACGATAATCGATAAACTTTGGTCTTGGTGGTAGGGGCTTTTGACCGGTTCTGTGTACACCACTTCTGGGTTTATCAGAGAGTCGTAGAGTATTGGGTGTGACGTCAAGACGGAAGTGTCACTTCAGTCATATGGAGATGATGTCACGCAGGATACGGTACTAGTGCTCTTGAGTGTTGCGCAACCAATCGGGATATTGTGACCAGGTCATGTATATCCGATTATAGAGACTATGTTACCAGACATCCGATATGTGCTTCAGACGGGGTAGACACTTATCCAGCCCCAGCCCTAGCACGTGATTATCCGATACTGGACCGATACACACAATACTTAGTATACTACGCTTGATACAGATCTATATATTCCTGTAAGAATATTTCTGAGAATTGGGTAGGCATGGCGCTTTGCTAGAAGCCAACCTTGTCTTGTAAATCGGTATAAACGTAGTACGAGGTACTTACGTGTTCGGATAGTCCGACGACCGTATTTACTGCCAACATATCCGGAGATCTCATGGGTCGGTTCCTGAAGATTCACCGATGACGTATGACTCGCACTTTAATTAATCTGGGATTAATTTGATGAGAGAGAAAATTAATCTGGGATTAATTACGGAGATATTTTATCTGGGATAAAATATTAATTAAAGAGAGAGAACGATTAATTAGAATTAATCGATAAAATAATATATCCGATATATTATACGAAATTGGATTTCGACGCGGAATTAAAATTGGATTTTAATTCGGGCGAACGAATCAATTTAGAATTAATTCGTTAGCGACGTGAATAGTGATTTCGCTAGGCGTAATCATTTAATTACGACGTGACGGAAAATTCGTTAATTTGGAATTAGCGAACCCGAGCCCGAGAGTGATTGCGAGCGCATTCGCATTTCGAATTAGAACGCGGCACGCAAGTCACATCAAGCGTCAAATCACTAGTCGCATCAATCGTCAAATCACTTGTCACTTTGAGTGATGTGACATGACATGTTGTCACTTTATTAAAGTGACTTGATGTGAATAGTAAAGGTGATGGGAATAAAGGTGAAAAGACTTTTGCTTTTTGCTTTTTCCATTTGACTTTTGAATTAGTTGTTGTGTGTATATATATATTTTATTCATTTACTTGGTAAATGGAATAAAGAATATTATGTTATTCAAAACCCGCATTTTCCTCTCTCTTGGACCATGTGTATTGTTCACGTTTTTGGCTATTCTTGGAACCAATTCACGTGAGTCTCCCTCTTTTGGTCTTTGTTGTTCACGGTTTTAGGCATTTGGAGCCAAAAACCCTTCTCTCTTCTCACGGTCATGGTGACCGATTTTCATCTCCATTTTTCTGGTTTTCACACACAAAATGGAGAAGCTTTTGATCTTGTAGCAAGATCTGTGCTGGCACACTCTTGGAGGAATACATAGGATAGGGAAGTGATTCTTTGAGCATGGAAGCTTGAAGCTTGGAGCTTCAATGGAGACCACCATGGCCGATTTTTGGAGCACCAAAACAGCCCCCACGTGCAGTCCACTACAGTTCAAGAAGGCCCAAACCGAGCTTGATGGAGGAACAAAAGGCTTGTGTTCTTTGCATCTCAAACCATTCAAGTGGAGTTATGTTTCCGCCTTACTCCTTTGATGTTTTCATGCGTTTTTTATGCTTGTTTTGGATGATTCTTGGGACCTAATTAAGAACTCAACACACTTTCCCTCTATTAGCTTTCTCATGTGGAACAAGCACATTTTTCTTTATTTTCCAACACCAATGGGTGAACTTTGACCAACAATTTCTCATTCACCCAAGCACCATTTTAAGCACATGAATATACCATTTCGAATTACTCACGGAAGAGTATCTGAATCATTCAATAACAACCACTAACACGAAGTGGATCATACTTAAAATTGTTCCTCAAAATGCTTACTTATAAGCATTTTCCAACAGAACCCCCCCCCCCCCCCCCAACTTTGTCCTCATGTTTTTTCCCACAATGCCCTCCATTTGGCATGTAATTACTCTCGCCAATTATTATACATCTTAATTTGGCAAATTCGATATATATATATATATATTGATTTAAAAATATATATATACTAATATAATTGCCATTTTATTAATTATATTTTTGATTTTTTGATTTTGGTTAATAAATAGACAAAGTTCAGATTTATTCATTAATTTTTTTGATTCATTTTTAATTTAATTAACAATACTTATGTATAAATATATATATATATATATATATATATAGATTATATATATATATATATATATATCTATATAGATATATATATATATATATATATCGATATATATAATTTTACCAAATAAAAAAATTTTTTTGATAGTCTATTTGTTTAAATATGAAATTTATTACTTATAACATATTTATAAATATGAAATTTGTAATATTTATTAAACAAATAATATATATATATAAAGAGTAAAAAACATAAAAATAAAAAATTTAATTAATAAATAAAATTAGTATATATGTTATTTTTAAATATATATATATATAGTATATTTGATTGTTGGGAGGAAATTTTTACAAAATGGAGGGGCAAAGTCATAAATGCATAAAGGGGACAAGGGGGCTATAGTAGAGGGTGGGAAGAGTATCCTATGGGTGGAAATTTGGGTCAGGATTCGTTTATTCGTTCGATTCGATTCGCTTTAAAGCGAATACGGGTTTGAAAAAATGGATTCGTTTAATAAATGTGTCAATTCGATTCGATTCGTTTATTAAACGAATCGAATACGAATTTAAGCACATTGATTCGTTTATTCGTTTAGGATTCGTTTT
Organism: Zanthoxylum bungeanum; assembly: GCA_019454045.1. Lineage (NCBI taxonomy): Eukaryota > Viridiplantae > Streptophyta > Magnoliopsida > Sapindales > Rutaceae > Zanthoxylum > Zanthoxylum bungeanum. The sequence goes on from SKCR01007806.1 coordinate 216,202, forward strand.
ATTATTTTTATTTACTAGTTCTTGTTAATTTTCAATTAAGATTCGAGAAATTATAGCTATTATCATAGAAAAAGTAATATTGTAATATTTGGTGAGCTATTTTTAGTAAATATATTAATTACATATTTCATATGTATATATTTATAAAGAATTAATGTAAATCAAGTGTGATGGATTATTTTATTAAATAATATCATTGAGTAAACGAATAAACAAATATTCGTATTCGATTCGTTTATTAAACGAATCGAATACAAATCTTAATATTAGGTTTCGTTTAATAAACGAATCGAATACGAATCCATCACATTTGATTCGATTCGTTTAGGATTCGATACGAATTCGATTCGTTGATTCGTTTTGACACCCGTAGAGTAGCCCTCAAAATTTATTTTTACAAAAAAAAAAAAAAAAAAAAAAAAAAAAAAAAAAAAACCCGTTTTTTTTGTTATTAAATGAGCTCCAATATTTATAAAGTTGACAGCTCAATTAGAATCGGTTTTCAACTTCAGTCGAGTTTCTTACTCACTACAAAAGCGCGTGATATGTAAACAATAGAAGAGTGCGCGTGTGATATGCTTTATCCTACCTGTAAAAATGTAACTGCCCGTTTTAATATCTTTCCACATAAGGCAAAACGCAACTCTCATGCCAAAGAAAGAAAAAGGGGTGCCAGTGGAGATTTTGTTATCACAAGAAAATGCGTCCACAAAAAAATAACCCAAAAATGTGGACAAAAGATAAATAATTTTACTGATTTTATCCTAATTTTTATACTAATTTTGGTGGATTTATAAATTTTACAAGAAAATACAAACAAAAACTGGCACTGTAACGCTCACTCTTTTGCATGCTGACAAAAGAAAATTACCAAAAAGCACTGATCATTAATTGACTGCCACCACAGGCTCATGTAATTAAGCAACACTCATTTGCCAAATGTTATTATTATATATATATACATGCATGAGTTACTACTACTCTCTTCGTTCTTCACAAAAAAATTCTCTCAATTTTGCAACTTCAAAAAAATGGCAGGTACTAGCATTCAGCAAGAGTTGAACAACTTTGTCAGATCCTTGCGTGAGCAGGTGAAACTTTTTGTTGATCTTGCTAGCTCTAGTTCTTGGATATGCATGTTAAGTTGTTACTTGTTATATTGATGGAGCCACTAAGAGGCCAAAGGCTAAAGATATATAAAATATATTATATAAATTAATAAAATAGCTGATAAATGAGATAGTTTTGATTTGTCTTGTTAAAATAAATAATAATTATTAGTTTTTTGTAAAAATCAAATTTTATATCTACTGAATCAATATTATACCTATGCCATTGACATAAATATTGTTGTGTATTAACGTGTATAATTCAACGTGTATTTTCTCTCATAAATATTATTGTGTAGATGGTTTAGTAAAAAAATTTGGAGGATTTTTCATTTTGGGTTTTTTTTCATGGGTTTTTAATGTAATTTTTTTTTTTATGGGTTTTTAATGTAAATTATAACATGCATGTAAAGATGTATGAAAAATTTGACCTTTTTTAAAATTTAATTGTTGATTGCATGCCCTTTTTGTGTGGTCATTAAGTTTGTATTTGAACTTCTAGTTCTTATCAAGTGCTAGCTATATAGTTTCACTAGATTCTGATCTATACAAATCATGTTCAATTTGGTAGTTCATCTAAAGAAGAAAGTAATAGAATTAATCGCTATTACTTTGTAAATTATGCTGAGATTTCTTATATTTGAAACTTAGATACACTATGAATAAACTTGAAAACCTTCGGATTAATTTAACAGTTACATATTGGTTACCAGCATATTATGATTTGAAAAGCATAGAGCCATGCATGCATTGTCAAAGAATCTTCATAAATTCTCATTATTTTTTGTTGCTTGTAGGGTATACTGGACCAGAATTTCGATAATGTGAGCCAAATGCAAGACGTTAACAATCCTATGTTTGTTTCAGAAGTGATCAATGTGTTCATGAGAGATGCTGATTCTGCCATGGCACAAATTCACCTTACCCTGTATTTTTAAGATGTCATTTGTTCTTCGGAATCTTGATTAATTTTAGTGAATGTTTTCCACCGATTTTCTTATGTGTTTGATCTGTCATCACCAGGCTTGAACCTTCAGTGGACCATAACAAATTGATAAGCGCGGCTCACCAGCTGAGGGGAGCTAGCTCTAGGTAAGACTTTCTGTTTATGTACCATCTAAACTTGTATAAGAATCTAATTATACTGTGTCTGTATCCTCTTTGCATGCAATTACTTGGGAAATTTACACTCTAGCTTTATGAGCATGGCATTTGATGTGAATCCTGAATTGTTGGAGGTATTTATTAGTAAAAATTATCCAAATTGGTTACCTGTGCTAATGCATGCGGAACCCTTTGAAGAAACTGTTAGCAGAGCAAAAAGTTTTTATTTGTACATGTATGGAACTAATTATTGCCTAGAATTTCCATAACGACAACAACAACAACAACATTTTTTAAGGTATTTATTATTGATTGACGAGCGCGTTCATGTGGCGCGTGTTATACATTCACACAGCTATTTGAAGTAATTATTTATAAACATAGATCTATTGAAATACATTCTGTTTTGGATCTTTTGGCTTTTAATTGATCTTCTGGGTTCAAGTGATACTATTTATGATCAGCTGCACTAAATCTTTGGTTGAGTGCCTCTATCTGTGATAGTGTTCTTTAATGAAATACTATTTCAAGGTTTGTTTACTTGAGATCACTGGCACGACATCTTTCAGTTGTTTGGCTCTATCCAGAGAGAGCAGTGTTGTTTAATGAGTTAAGTAAATACATTGTCATCTCTCAGTAATCTAATTATATGTCAATTAATGGTTTTCTGGTGTTACCTTCAACGCGTTTTTATTCGCTCCTCATTAGCAAAATCATGCTTTGGAAAATGTATATTTGTTTTAGAGTTGTATTGTTGTGGTTGAAAGAAATGTAAATTCATTGCTGTTGCAAAGGGGATCTTACAATGTGCTTTGTTGGTTATAAGTTGTAACTTCTTTTATTTTCTAAAATATATAGCCCAGAATAAATAATTGTAATTCTGATGCATTGGCTATGTTTAAATATATAGCTGCTGTTCTCTGCCATTTTTGCCAATCAATTTTTCTCACCTCATGAATGTTAAATGTTTTGATGTTTAATCCCTTTACTTTTTATCAACAATAAATTGAATCTCTTACATTTGAAACTACAGTATTGGTGGTTGTCGCGTGGCTCTTGCTTGCCGCGAACTTCGCTATGCCTGTGATGACCAGGACAAGGAAAGGTAGCAAGTGCCCTTCTATCATCAATATGAAAATAAATTACTTTGGGATGTCTTGTTTACATAATAGACTCTCTCTCTCTCTTTCTCTTTGTGACTTGTTACTTTGGTTTTTGAGCATATTTATTAAGGCTAAGTTTGATAGAGAGTATTGCACTGAGAGTGGAGGCTAACTTATAAACTAGGAAACAAAAGCTAGAATATAAACTAGAATTTGTGTTCCTACCGTTCAATTTTGCAAATAAATCACCAAGGATCAGTCCTTGCAAATAAATGACTTGCCATGTAATAGTTAGCCATGCTCATTATATTGAGAAACTGCATTATATGTCCAATATGGTTTTTTTTTTTTTTTTCACAATTTGCATAATGCTTTTTGAATGTCAATGAGCACTCTTTTGCTTATCTTACAATTTTTTTTTTTTCTACGGGATGTTGTGTATGCTTCTAGGTGTTTATCAACCTTTCAGAAGGTTGTGGACGAGTACCGTACTTTGCGCACAAATCTTGGTCATATAATGAATGTAATACTTATTTTCTCTCTTTTGTCTCTATCCGTTTTGCTATTTGTTTTCACCTTCATTCCAGAAAGTAATCATATTCACACACTTGGTGATTTCATTTTTATTGAATTTGAACCCAGCTGGAGAACCAAGTCCGGCTGGCATCCGAGAGAACACAGCGCCGCCCGTGAAATTGAACCGAACATCTAAATGTCTGCTTATCATTTAGCTTGAGTTGAATAAAATTCACCAGAACTAGACTTGGTGGTCCGTTGATAACTGTTTTTGAGTTGGTGCCTTGTTATGTTGTGGTGTTTGAACATCAGTGTTGCTTTCGTATTTGTTTGTCTTCGAACTTGATTAATAATCCTTGTTTGTTCAACAGTTGCATGTTGTTGTAATAGAGTCTGAGGAGTTTGGATGTCATTCCTAAATTGAACATCAATAGTCATCAAGCATAATGAAAAACATTCGGGTAACTGACAGCACCTTCCATTACTTGGCTCTGTGGCATGGATTATTCACACTTGAGCATTGCGAAAGCATCATTTTCTGGGTTTAAAGATCAGTCCCTTAATTTTAGAGCATCAACTATGCTTGATGTACTTGCTGGGCAGCAAGTTGTTCACGGGTCGTTAAAGGGACTAAAACCTATTTCAAGTTTCAGAGAGACAGTTCACACTTCACAGATAACACACTATTTGACATTCATAGACGTGAAAGAACAGTGTTTCGCCACCGCGATTTATCATCAGGAGAAGAGGGGATGAAGATCTTGCAAATCAATTTCAAGTAATTAAGGATTCTATGAGCAAGCATATAAAAAGATATAAGCAAATGAACAAAACAGAACTAGCAGTATCTCTTTTTATTGACTGATATAGACTACTATCATTCATAGATAGCCAGACTGCTTTAAAAATCTAAACAGCATTGCTTATGAATCATGTCACTTATATTCCTTTAAAAATCTAAACATTCATAATAGGTTTTGGGAGAAAATAAATACCAATTGCCCAAATTGGCACCTATTTGTATCATCTAATTATTTCATATTACAACATCTGATCCTCATTCCGAAGAGCTCTTTCAAATATGTACTTGCAACATTATACCCAATCCACTGGTGTAACTATGTAAGAAAACATGATGTCCAACTAAATATGTGCAATCACACATTACAGTGGCAATTCAGATCAAATCAAATGTAAGTAAATACTAACACATTAGGAGCAACTTTGGAACCAGATGATAAAATTGAAACAAGTCTGACATCAAAGCTTCAGGCAAATTGACAACGGTCCTTCAGATGGAAGACTTTGAGCACATAAATTGTCAACTATTTTGGAAGACTTAGAGCACATAAATTGTAAACTATAAACTATTTTGGAAGACTTCACATAAATTGTAAACTATTTTGGAAGACTGAGTGCACATAAATTGTAAACTATTTTGATGCAAAGGCTCTAATCATTCACAAACCGTTAAAATTGATGGATAATCAAGATTCAAGAAATATAATAAGCAATGCAAGAACTTAATAATTTCTCAAATAGACAGTATACCAAAATGATTCAAACATAATTTAGACCGTTTAAGATTCAGGAAAATAAAAAAGAACCATAACGGAAGTGTTTTACTTCAATTCATTAACTAAACAAAAATTCCAAGAGTTCCAACAATCTCTAAAATGGAAAAACCATATCCTACTACAGAACAAAAACTTGTAAAATTCAAATAAAACACTAATAACCAAATATAATAATCCTTCATATAGAAAAGGCGACATTCTGATCTTAGTCGAAAAGGCTGAAACCCATGTCCTGCAGAAAAATTAAAGTAAAAGTAAGGAAAAATACAATAAACTTTCTCAAAAACTAAGAATTACAAACAAGCTGAAACTAAAATTATTAATGCCAAAGTAAAATTTCAAATTTCTCAAGACAAAACGTACATCATCGGATTCTTCCTTCTCTTCAACCTTCTCCTCTTTCTTAGCCTCAGCAGCAGGAGCAGCGGCACCACCTGCAGCAGGTGCAGCGGCAGCAACAGCAACACCACCACCTGATGGAACTGAAGCCAACTTCTCCCTTCCGGATGCAATTAGCTCCGTAATATCCTTTCCCTTGACTTCGGACAGGAGGAATGATATTCCGTCATCATCAGCATCAGCTCCAACTGCAAAACAAACACACCCCAAAACCTTTAATACCACAGCAAACACATACTCTCCTTGCACAAATGAACCAACTTAAATATAGTTCTCAATGAATTTAGCCTCTGCATTATATGTTTTCCCTCGCCACTTTCACCATAAGATGAGCAATAATTCATTTGCCTTTGTTCTTGCCATATGTTACGTTTGTTTTGTCAATATAATCATTGACCAAACAGAATAAAACATTTTAGTTTTAACTACGGCTTTGCTTAATAACTTATTATCGTTAAAATACCATTATCAAGAATCAATAAATGCTACTTAACATTTTAACATTTCAGCACATCAACAACACCATATTAAACTCGAGAATTATACTGGCAATGAAAGAATACCTGATCCGAGAATGCTCTTCAAGTCATCGGATGATGGTTCGGTGTTGCCACCCAAAACGGCGAGCAAGTAAGCGGCGATCACCTTCATTTCTGCTAAAACCACACAGAACAATCAAGTGAAATAGGTATTGATAAATGAATATTGAGGGATAAAAGAAGTGAGAGAGAGGAAATTTACTTGCTTTGAGCGCAAAGACGATATGAGTGAGAGATTTGCTCCTAGGGTTTTTGGGCGATGCAAATGATTATAATAAATAGCTAGGGTTTTTGCGCTTGTGAGATGAAGGGCGTGGTAGATTAAATCGTGGCCGTTGGTTCTGTTTTCCTATTTTGTCCTTCTATCGAGTTTGGATGCTGTTTGGTTGCAAGGGCACATGAATTCCGGTTGTGTTCAATACCACCTTGCACCTAGATCCGGCCAAGGTTCCGGTTCTGAACCGGAACCAACCTGACCGGTTCGGTTAAGTTATTACCCTAACTGAATTGGTTGGAACCGGAACCGGAACCGGAACCGTAAGGTTCCGGTTGTAACCATCCGTCCCCAAACGACTACTAGCCTTGGGTGGCCGCTAGGGGGCAGGGAGCAACGGCTCCCTCTCCCAATGTCCAAAAAAAAAAATTAATAAATTTGGGGATTTCCCAAATTATCTCTAATAACAGTAATAAAACGGCTAATTTTATTGGCATTTTAGGTATCACACAAATATTCTATGTGTCATTTTTCATTATTTTAACACACCAATTTCTCAATTCTCATTTCTCTCAATTCCTATAATTCTCTCATTCTCAAATCTCTAATTCTAAAATTATAATGGAGAAAATATCTTTAAAATGTAATAGAACTACGTGAGCTTTGATTCTTCTTACCCCTGAAGGATACGTAGGCAACTTAAGTTTTTAAAAATTTAAATTCAAGCTCTTTAATTTAATTATTTTTTATTTTTTTAGATAAGAATTTTATTTGTAATTTAATGTAATTATGTAATGTAAGTTTATTATATAAATTCAAATTCATAATTTAATTATTTTATTTTATAATCTCAATTTTTTATTTTCAATAAAATAAAAAAAATTGAATCGAATCGGAACCTAAACCGAATAGTTCGATTCCGGTTCCGGTTACGGTTCCATATTTAAAGTGAAACCGGGAACCGTTCAGTTCGTTTCCGATTTGGAACCGAACCAAACCACTGGCCGGGTCTACTTGCAACAGCCCAGGAAATTCCCTCACCCTTACCTGGCGTTTGGTACAGCCCACTAAACTATCCTATAATGTGTGGTGTCTTTGGCACTAGCATTGATAAATGGATCGCAGTTTAAAAGCACAACAACAATACCTATTTAAGTTCGGCTTGATGCAGTATAATAAGAACGTAAATTTAAAATTTAAGAAGTTGGTTTTTCTAAAATCTTGACAAAATTAATAAATAATATTATAATTATGGTTGAGCTTTTCCAAGCTCATATCATTTGCAAATAGGGATGGTAAAAAGTTCGGGTCCGGTCCGGCCCGGATCGGCTCATCCGGGGGCAAAAAATCCTGGGTCGGGTCCTAAAAGTATAGGCCCGACTCAGGCTCGAGCTGCGCTCGGTACATTAAGCCTGAACCCGGCCCGGGCTTAAAAAATAATTTTTATTTATTTATTTATATTTATATAATAAATTATATACATATTTATATTTATTTGATAAATTATAAATATATATAATTTTTTATTAATAACAAATCGGGTCGGATAAAGCCCGGTCCGAGTCAGGTCAGGCTTTTCCCGGGCCCAGGCCAAAATTTTAAATTTCGGGCTCAAGTCGGGCTTATTAAAGCTCGGGCCCAGCCCATTGCCACACTTATTTGCAAACCTTGTTTGACATATGAAATAATTGTATATTTTATGGTTGAAAATTGGTTATGATTTGCCAATCTCGGTCCTATTCAGTTTACGCATCCGAGATGAAAAATTATCTTAGTCTCGTCTCATTAGTTTTTGAAACAAAAAATTATCTTATCCCACATCTTGTTAAATCATATATTGTATTGTCTCATTAAATCATATTTCATCCAGTTAAAATCTCATTCCGCTTTTTGTCCCGTCTCATTTTGCTTAAAATTTCAATATTTTTTTTATGCTAACTCGTTTTCAAACTGGACATAACAATGTCTCAAATGAACGAACAAAATCTCGTTGGGACGAAACTTAACTGGAAAAATTACCAACACTAGTGGTGTGTTTACTTGATGGATTGTGGAATGAGAATGAGAGAATGAGAATGGAAGAAATGTTTACTTACTAAAATTAAAATGAAAATTGGAATGTGGGCCCCACTTAAAATAGAAAATGAAGAATGTGAATTTCATTTCTACCAACCCCCATGGGAACATCAACTGTAAATTGAAATCATGACGCTTGAAAAGACGTCAATCGTAAACTGAAACTTGATTAGAAATCATCAACGTCATAGATCGAAAGGTATAAACATTAACTACGACTGGAAACGTAAAACATGAAATCATAAACATAAATGACATGTGTATTGACTTATATAAACAATGCTCGTAAAGAACTCATTGTCTATTTTAGAATAGGTATGAGATGAGCGTCGTCCGAAAAGAACCCTAAACAATACTTGTAACATCCCCGATCTGGGAGATGTTACCGGCAGAGGATAGTTGTACTAACCTCAAAAGCCTCTGACTTTCTGACTGTATCACAAACTATTTTAATGCAATGTCATGCATATAGACTTTAACTCAATCAACATTTAATACTCTTATTACTTATAAATGCGTACTCAAATATACTTCGTTTTACAATACTTTAATAGACACTTATAATGGTTACCACAACGCTAATGCATATAAACACTTTGAATTTGAACTAGACTTTTATGCTTTGTGACTCTGTACTGGTGGACTTCATCCATAGTGACTGCATCAGTATCCGTCCTCACAAGCTTGTCTTTCTGGAATCCCTACAATACAGATAAAACTGGAGGGGGGGTTAGATCGTCATACGATCTAAGTGAGTGAACTAAAAATTGGAAACCGATAAAAGTCTTTTAGCTTTAAAATCATGGTTTCAAAACATCTTTACATGAAAACCCTGTTTCTGAAAAACTTCATCTGTCTGAAAACTGTCTTTAAAACACTAGTTTCTGAAAACTCCTTACTAAAGTCTGACTTTTGAAAGCTATATACTGATGTTCTGAAAACTGAAAACTGAAAATACTCGATGCCTACTACAACAGCTCAACTGCGGCATCTCTGAAAACTGATAGTACTCAATGCCCATGACAACAGCTCAACTGTGGCATCTCTGAGGCTGGTGGTGCCATATGTCCAGGACAACAGCTCAACTAGCAACGTAGAGCTCTACACTCAGGACAACAGCTCAACTAGCAGTGTAGCCACCAAACAGGATTTTGGGGATTTGTCAACCCTAGTCCTGCTCGAGGATCTGAGAGCGTCCCATCAGTCCTCCACATGTGCACATGTCTCTGAATCCATCAATTCCACTATATCTCAAGTTACATACTGTGGTGAGGTTTTACCTCATGCCCCGAAAACATAAAAACTCATGCTTATAAAACTCTTCTATGTAAAACACAACTGAAATATATAGCATAAAGAATATATTTCAAGTAATAAAATCAAGAATGAAATCTAACGCCCTAAGGCATAAAGTAAATCTGATATGAAAAACGTAATAAATAAAACTGATTAAAGAAAATAGGTCCACTCACTGTGATCAAGTCTGGCTGAGCTGGTGCTGAATCCTTGATTGCAAGGAACTGTGCTTCCTGTGGATAACATGTGGTAGGAACTTAATTAGAATTGACATATTCGATCAACTTCGAAACTTTAAAGAATTACTTGAAAATCATAAACTTAAGACTTGTAATGGCCATAATTTGGTGTAGGATATGAAGATAAATTGATACGAGTCCTAAATGTGATTTCTAACGCATTAGGATAAAATCAGGGACTTAGAACTGATTGAATGAGTTTCTGGCTTCGCGTCACGATGCAGGAAGGATTCGCGCGGCGCGACGCGCTGCGTCCTAAACTTCTCTCCATCTTCCTCCTCGCATCGCGACCCCTTGCGAATTCCAGGATCTGACCAGGTTCTGTTTTGCTTCTTCAACTCTTCCAAAACCCAACTTGTTTAATCTTTACTTCTTTCCAACACTTCTAATGCACAAACCAACATTCAAGACATCATCACACATTTAATTTTCATCATCTAAACCATCAATTTATCATCAAATCAATTCCTAATTGGTTATATACATTCTACTAAATTCTACCCATCACCCATTTTTCATTCTCAATCATCCAAAGTTTATTTTATAACAATGCTTCTATACCACAATTTCAATATAATAAACATTATTTCAAACAAAGAATTATACAATCATCATCATATCCATGTAAATCATCCTATTAAAATCATCAAAATTTCAAGACTTGAAAATGGGTTAGATGGGTTTTCCTTACCTCTTTCCTCTTTTCTTCCATGGTTGTCAAGCTTCTTCACTCTCTCATTTTCTTCTCTTCTCCCTTCCTTTCCTCTTCTTCTCCTTCTTCTTATTCTCTTCTTCTTCTTCTCTTCTTTTCCCTCCTCTTTCTCTCACGGTTTTCTTCTCTCTCCTCTCCATTTCGTTTTCTTCTTTTTTTGTAAATGGTGAATAGTTGTCCTTTTTATAGTAGAACCTAATTGATAGAAAGAAGGGTGTGGAAATTTCTAGAAAAATGGAGAAATTTGGTGTCTTTGTCATTTGGGTCCGAAATCACTATTCATCCAGATTTTAACTCGTATTTTTTACCTAGTTCTGGTCTGAATTTGGAAAAATATTTAACGCGAAGGTTGTAGGTCTCGGTCTAAGCTTTCCGATGATATAAATTCATAAAATTCTGAGTTCGTATGAAAAAGTTATGCCCAAAATACTATATATAGTACAAAAGAGCATACGGTACAGTTTCTTCTCGGGACCTCAAGAAATTTACAGATCGTTCCCAAAGTCTTTTCATAACTGTATTTGAGTCGCAATATGATTTATCTTACGTTCTTTGTCTCGTACGTAATAATATCGTCATAAAGAGTAGTAATTACTACCGGTCGTTACAATACTTCTACACGATGACTTATAAATTAGGATATTGTAATACCTTGATTTTCATTACATGTGCACCGCAATCATTCTTTTCATGCAAGATATGTTTTCACATGTATAATCATATTTTATTAGATTTCATGCTCGTGTAACCTTTAACAGAAGTTCGATATTATTTTTCTGTTTCAGTATAGTTTTTAATTTTTATTGCGTACCTAAACAGCCTTTAGTATTTTGATCATAATTTGAGCTACTGATATCATTGTTTAATGATCTTGATACTGTCGGAAAGATAGACATAGAGTTGCAACTTAATATGAAGCATTTTTCCAAATTCTAAGCAAACTAAGTCAAATTTAACTATTTTGTTGCCTTGAACTATAACCAAATATTAATAACACTTAAGGTCATTTTTGGGTCACATTCTTCCTCTCATTCACTTGAAAATTCAGGAAGCAATCAACCCCATTTTCTTGATCGTTTTCGGTCACACACGCACACAAGAAATCACCAAAATTTTCATCAATCCAAAGCTTTTCAAGGCTAAGTAAGTTTCTTACCCATTTTCTTTGATTTTTTGTTAAGAATTTCATGATAATTTAAGCTTAAAATATAGAATTCTTGAAATTGACCAATGTGAAAATCATAAAATCTTGAGGTATGAATGGTTGAGTTGTTATTCATGCCTAAATATATGTATTATGTCATAGGATTTACATGATTTGATTAAATTATGGACGTTGCAATTTTATGAATTTGGCCAAATGTATAAGGTGGTGGTTGCAGTGTTGTTTTGGCTTGAATTGTGTAGTTTTGGGGATTGCAAATCATGAATGAGTTGGATTGAATATGTAGAGCTAATGGAGTTGTTATTGTCATGGAGAAATGGAAAGGTTATGTTATAGCCATGACTTTTATTAGTGTAAGTGTTGATGATTGTTGTGTAAATGCTACCTTATTGAGAAATGGGAAGCATTAGATATGATGATGTTCTATTTGTAGTGCAATGGATGTTAAATGGTATGACATCTCTTGATGGTGTTAACCAAATTTGTAATAGTGGCCAGCTGAGTGTAATTTTAATTCATTAATGATCAACGTCATGACATGCATTAGGTGTTGGGATATATGTCCTATAGCTTCATGTATTGTAAACAGAATTGTTTATTGAAATAATATAGGCATTATTCATTTATCAAAATAGTTTGATTTAAATCGCATATTGTAAATTGTCTTGTTTACCCTTTATTACTCTAAAGCTTTTAGACTTAGTGTATGAGCGATACACAATAGGATTTCAGTCTGAAGTTTGTAATCTAAAATGGTCCGTAGAGATTAAGTAAAACGGGTATTTTTTCTGTGGTTTATCTAAAGATGCGGTCCATTCTATACTTGAATAACAACCTTGACATGAGAATGGAGGCATCTTGTATGATATGATCATATAAGATTGGACCCATATATAAATGAATATCTTACAATATTCGTTAACTAAAGAAATTCATTTACTAGATGGTTATATAAGAATTCAAACCAAAGACTGATGTTTAAAATTATCACAGAGATGAGATCTCATTGCTTCAAGGGGAAAAGCAAGAGATGATGAGCATAAGACTGTGATACAGCAGAAGTACCATGAGTGTACTTCTAACTCCTGCATGACAGGTTATATCCTTTGATTTACTAAGGTAAGGTTGGCGTAGCAGTCTCGGCCAATAACTACGTATTTTGGGGATATAGTTTGGTGTGTAACTGGGAACATTTTGTTGGGTCTGGCGCAGCGAAAGAGCACGATTCGGGTAAAATCGTAACTTTAAAAAATTTTAAACCTACCGAATAAATCATTCAATATCCCATATGATTAATGTTGAGGTTTTATCAGAGCGACGCAGAGGAAGAAGCGTGGTTCGGGAGAAATCATAATTTAAAATTTTTAAACTTACAAATAAATTATTCAATATCCAATATTAATAATTCATTCATATTTCACCTAAATATATTTATTCGATATCATATAACGACATAAATTTTCTAGAAACTCCGTGAAACTTTTTTACGAAAACGTTTTTCCGCAAAATAGCATAAAATATGATTCCGATCGAACCGACTGACCAATGCACATAGGGACTACCAGGTCAGCCCCAAAAATATTTGGACAGTTCATGGACTGCCCGAGCAGTGACCAGTTCACTGTTTGCGTAGCCATTAACCGGTAACATCATTTTCCATCGTTTTCGCGTAATTTCACTCCGAAATAATTTCTGGTAATTATTTTTCTTGGACAATTAAAATAAACTAATTTATTCTAATTACACACTACTCAAAAATAGATTTTTATCACAAAAATCAGATTTTTCTCATAATTACCATGAGAGCCCTAAACTTTGCATTTTATTCATTTTAGTCCTCAAATTGTCAAATATAATTTTGGATGATTCCAAATCGATTCTAAAATGATTTTCAACGTGTCAAACACATCAAAATATAAATTACAATAAAAATCCCACAAAAATCCAAAATTTTCGAGAGCACAGACAATTTTCATTTTTTCCATTTTGGTTTAAATTTGTTCAAAATAATATTAGATGATATCCAATCAATACCAAATTAATTGTACATCATATATACATCATTATACAACACATATATGAAAAGCCTCAATTTTAGTTTATGTTAAGAACCCTAATTTCTCAAATTAGTCCAATTAACCAAATCCAACACTTTAATTTAATCTCTATAATACCAAACAAGTCTCACCACTTTGAAACAACTCAAGAACAGTTCTAGGTCATCAATGAGTGGTCTAACAACTCTAGAATGATAACAAAATCATCAAATGATCAAAAATGTGCTTATACACCATTTATAAGCATACTTTGTTAAACACATATGCATACATCTTTTATTCATGCTTCTAACCATCAAAACACAAACAAGAAAGAGTAGAAAAACTTAAGAACTACACATGTTGTAGCCAAGAATAAAAGGAACAAGTTCTCCTCTAATGGAAAGTTGGAAATACATATTAAATTCCAAGCTTTCTTTGATTTGCTTCTTGTTCCTAACAATTTCTCACACTTGCTCTAGTGTCAATCCACGGTATCATATACACATAACAATATGTATCATATACTCATAACTCACCTAACACTCAAGAAGTAGGCAATAATGAGTAGGTCTGCTATAGCATATTGAGTTTTTCAAACAAACCCAATTGTTTCCCTTAACCAGCATCGTATTGAATTTTTCAAACAATCAAATCCAAAATACTTTGTAGACAATCGCAAAAACAACACTAATATCAAATTTCTAATCTATAAGGTCACTATTCAACTTCATAAGTCAATACTTCATAAGTTGCAACTAACTCCACTCTCATAGTGGAATCATAAGTGACACTCTCATTGCATCTTATTTGACTATTTATGATTTAGACAGTGTAATGTCATAATTAAACTCAAAACTAATCTGACCCTAATGGTTGCAAACTTTATTCTCCATTAATAAGAAACTTGTTCTTAATATCTCAAAGATAATAAAGAACATGTTTCAAGACTCATCCTATGGTCTACAATATATCAAAATAACTCGTATCAATTACGATTAAATTGATATCTCTAATCGCACTTAATATAATATTCATTATGCCATCATCTTATGATGCATAAAATTGTCTAGACATTCTAATCAATTTTTCTTTCAACAATTGAATAATCTTTTACGAAAGATGAATATTATATACAATAGACACATTAACTGTCAAACAGTTATACTAACTGTCACACAGATAGTCATGATATGTCTTTTATTAGATCATAGCTAATATATGACTAATGAGAGTATCTCTCAAGTCTCTTAGTTTTATATCATATATAAAACTTTATATCGAATATAACAAAGACTACTCTCACTGCTTTCACGGAGAAAATAAGGCTCAGGTAAACCTTTTACCTTATAAACATCTTATTATTACTTTAATAATGATAATATCATTATGATGTAAAATACTAGAAAAAAAAATTTATATGCTCTCACTAACCCTTCTATCTCATATGTATTATTTATGCTTTGATAAAATTAGACAATCTGACTAATATCAAAATTAGAAAATATGAATTTCCAGAAAGCTCATCTGAATCTATAATAGGCTCTATAAGCTAATATACCAAATTATAATCTTAGCATAATACAAACTCCAGGCCATTCCAAAATAAACTCTTCAAACTAAGAAATCACAATGGATCTCTTATCTGAAGAAACCATTCAGAAACGTCATTTTGCATTTCTAGCTAAAATACACTGTTTAATATTAACATTAACCAATAGATCTTTAATTATTCAATTAGTGCGACTAGAGACAAGTTTCCTCAGAATCTCTAGTAGATTGTTGAGTATAACTTTTCTCACTGTCATACTATAAATGTCAAACCTTTAATAAGCTCACTTTGCTTTTGCCACGTAAACCATTTCCATATTTTATGAACGATTCATAATAAACGCTCAATCAAGTTCCAAACTTGATCGTAATAAGCTATGAACAATCTTAGATTATGGTTTAATGTTAATTTCCGTAATCAATATCAAACATCGTTCCCACTATAAATTATAGGATAATTTTCTTCGATAAGAAAACAACAGAACCATTAAGTATCAAATACTTCGCAAATGATTTTGTCATCATATTGGACTTATATGGAAGATATTAAAGGGTATTTTCATCTTATTAATTATGTAGTTCCATGTATAGTTTATCACTCTCACTTTTGATTTCAATAAGTCAAGTCCTTTATACAATGGTCAACATCTGATGTTACACACTAAGCAATAAAATAATTTTATTACTTGGGATTGTAGAAAAATATTCTATCAAATAGAATACAATATTCTATTAAATATAATAAATGATAAACTTCTATTCTTACCTCATAGGCGTAAGTACTTTCAATTATATAACCATTATATAAAAGAAAGATTCAAATATTAAGCATTTCAAGATTCGAATACTCTATTTGTACTTATCATATACGTAACTGTAGAAACTAATGGAATCTTAATTAAATGGATGAATAAGTGATTCTGGAGCATATCCTCAAGAGTATTGAAACTAATTCGGTAACACTCGATATCAAGCGAATCAAATCGTATAAGATTCGATTTCGCCCACTAACCAATTCCATTATGATGGAATCGTTGAAGAATAATATTGAGTAAGAATCATATTCGTTCAATAACCTTATAACTAATTGCCTTAAATTCAAATATTTGATCATATCAAACATTTTTGAACAATTCAAAGACT
The DNA here is from genome assembly GCA_019454045.1 of Zanthoxylum bungeanum. Lineage (NCBI taxonomy): Eukaryota > Viridiplantae > Streptophyta > Magnoliopsida > Sapindales > Rutaceae > Zanthoxylum > Zanthoxylum bungeanum. The sequence goes on from SKCR01007806.1 coordinate 232,981, forward strand.
CAGAATGAATTTTAAAGATATAGCTCTCAAAACTTCAGATGGAATATCTTTGAACTAATCAAAATATTATATCCGTGTTTCATCAGAAACACATAACTAAGTCACGGTAATTCATTGACTAAGTTTTGAAGTAAAGAAAACAACCTTAAGCAATTTACAACTCATTAAAGTACATACATCCAATGTATCAATTTAATAAATTTTCTGGTCCAATGACAATCATTAGTTAAATGAGATTTAATCACTTTCCCAAATAAATATTCATTAAATGGGTAAGGATATTGTTGGGGTTTTGGCGCGGGCGCAGTGAAAGCTCGCGTTTCGGGTGAAATCATAATTTTAGAACTTTTAAATTACCGAATAAATTATTCAATATTCAATATGAATAATTCATTCACATTTCACATAAATATATTTATTCGATATCAAATAATGACATAAATAGTTAAGAAACATCGCGAAAATTTTACGAAAATATTTTTCCGCAAAATGACATAAAACACGCTTTTAACCAAACCGATCACCGAATGCACATGAGGGTTGCCCAGGTCAGCCCCAATAGTACTAGGGCAGCCGTCATCTGGTTGGCTTAAAAGTCACTCGGTAACGCCGTTTTTCACCGCTTTCGTATATTTCAACTCCGAAACAGTTTTCAGTAATTGTTCCAACACCCAAAACACATCCAATATATTTATATGATATAATTTTTATCGCCATAAAAATATTTTTTTTCCAAATCTGATCCAGAAGGCAAAAATATCAATATTTCATGCTTTAATCCAATTTTCTTAATATTAATCCAATTAATCACAACACCAATCCAAGCCACCACCAATGAAGTAGTCAAGAACAATTATAGGTATTACAAGAGTGGTTATAACACTCTAGAATGGTAAAACATCATCAAATGATCGAATTAAAAGATTTAACAAATATTAAAATAATATCTCTCAATTTAACTTCATACATGCACCAAACTTTCCATTCCATCTTCCAAATCCAAAACACCAAAATTCTTAAGAAAATAATAAACCCTAGAATCTATCTAGATAATTAAGAACAAGAAACATGCTTTCCAAGCTTAGGGATATTGAGGATCACCTTTAATTCTCTTAATTTCCTAAAACTTTTTCTTGATTTTTTTTCCTTTTCCTTCTTGAATCATCAAACAAATTGGAGAGTGTTTTTGGTAGATGAATTTTCGGCCAAGCTTAGCCATTAGAGAGAAAAGAAAAATTTTTCCCTTTTAAGAAACCAAATGCTGACTCACTATGGGTATTTTGGTCAATTTTACAAAAATTAATTTGATCCAAAATCAAATTAATAAATCATGTCACATATTACCAATTAATAATAAGCATGTGTGATAATAATTATCACAAATGAAAATTATCTAATTAAATTAAATATAAAGTTAAAGTAGTCAAAAATCAAATTTAACACTTTGATCTTAAATTTAATGCTATGTGTAACCAATAATAATTAAAAATATATTTCATAACAATTATGAAATATAAATATATATATATATATATATTATATATATATATATATATATATCAATTAATCATCTAAATATTTAACATTTAAATATTCAAATAATTAGTTAATATAATTATTAATTCATATGTATTTTATTTACATTAAATAAAATACGTATAGAAGTGACATGTGTTTTAACAATTAATTAATGTGTGTCTAATCAAATTATGTATCAAATATAAATAGACAATAATTATGATTGACTAAAAAATGGCCTTATGCATGTGTTTTCGTTTAGCCGATTAAACGATTCGAAATAACTCATTTAATCCAGTGAAGTATTATGAATAATTTGTATTTTCCATAAAGCGTTGCCCAAGTGTTCAACGAGTATACTTCATATTGTGAGACTCTTTAAGTTTAGGTTTATCTGTCATAAAATCCAATTTCGTGTCCATAATTCACCCACTCCTGAATTATGACGACCATAGATAATTTCACTAAACTATGCAAGTCGAGGTCATTACATACGTATAATCTCTCCATCACAGGCTATCCATATTATACATGGGATATAGATAAGAACGTCAAATCCTTATGATATAATATAGTCGACTTTTAAATTTACGATCTCTAAATAACACTCGAAACTCGCTTCCGAAGTTATACTACAACCATGGATTTACAAGATTACAAACAAATGATGGATACCTATGCCATGTATACAGGACTAACGAATTCTATCTTGATACGCACTGGATATCATGAGCATCAATCCACACTCAACAAACAGGTGAAGGCCTGATCTAAATAGATTGGTGACGTGACTGCCATTAAAGTGTGGAGGATAACTCATATATCGATTGTGGTATCTCAAGTCGAAGGACCAATATGATCGCTCAACTCGAGAAGATTCCTTTTGACGTTGGTGTACCATCTATTAGGAAATATTCAATGAGTCATTCAATGTTTATCAAATAAACACCTACATGTCTATATGAGTCTCCCGAGACTCATGGTTCATTAGGATAAACCATCGGAGCAAGTCACGATATACGACATGTACTGGTCTCAGAGGATTTTACTAACCAACCCATGTTAGTAAATCTTGACCAGGAAATTTATTTAAGGATATACAACTTATAGTGACGCTTCCCAATGTCAATTACAAATTGTAAATACGCACTACATTGTAAATCCTAAGGTCTTTGTCTACTATACATGTATCACTATGGAAAAAGACATTGTTCGTATTCATGAATCAGACATAAATACGATCCGGATTGGCACTTCGAGCACCAACCCTAACAGATATGTGGTATGATCTCGTATCAACCATCCTTTACCATATGGAATAAGCATCTAATACTTAAGCGATAAAATTTCATAAAACACTGTTCTAAATTATTTACTTAACCAAATATTTTTCTTAATGTTTATCTATTCGTCAATGACACTACTAGTCGTTTTTAAATATGTAACAACTGTTTACAGAGAATAAGTAACTATCCAATAGTTGCAAGTATATCAAACATCAAAACAATCATTTAACAATATTTTAAATAACTAGATGATAGATCTGGTATCCAATGTTTATAGTTGTTATATTATGAAAATCAATATTTTCTACACATAACTATACGCATCTTCTTTCTTTAGCTTTATAATTTACCTTCAACTATTTACAACATTTGCAAATAATTAAAAACAAACAGTGTCTGACACGTGACCTCTAAATGTCACTAAAGCCAAGAAACGTCTTTATCAAATAAACAAATACCTAATGGGTTTTCCTAATGCCATTGAAGAATCTTGAGACATTAACCAATTCATGTCAATCTTTGCTGCATAAGAAACTATTCTCTCTAGAATGAATATATCATAGTCTATTATAATCTAGAACCTATTCTAGAATTCTTTAATCATAAGTGAAATTTGAAAACATATAAAATATGCATGCAGTGGATAAAAGTTTAATTCTATCTAATTAATAGAAAAAGGAAAATACATAAGCGACAAATTTCATAATATTACACACTGCATTAGTAATGGATTTTTAACCTAGCAGTGCCTCTAACTACTTTACGTAATACCATAATCCCCAATGAAAAATGAGAATTCAATAATAGGAGGTGGACCACATGAATATATTTTGACACACAGCTTTGGTACGTTATCGCCTACGTATATTCACGGGTAGACAACTCATTGTCAATCACATTCTTTATGACTCCTGAATTAGTCATGAACGTTTCTCGTTGTGACAACTTTGGTACATTCATAGGAGGCGTATTAAGGCTTCACTTGTCAATGACAAACTCAAGCTACCGATGTAGTCATGGCAACATTGGCACGTCCATGATTTCCATTTTCACTTGAATTTGTCTCTTATCATATAAGTTCTACTGGCACAAATAAACTACCTTTAACCATAACTACACAACTTTGTCATGATACAGCTATAGCATCATGAAAACATTTACATTCGTATTGACAAGACAGACGAAGAACCAAATATTCCTAATACTAGTCACTTTAGAAAACATTATTTAACGAAGATTTTCCTAAAAGATGTATTTCACTTTATTTAATCAAATTAAATAAATACGTGCATGTAAAAAGTAAAGATGAAATTAAATATCAAATTTAAAGGGGTAATCATATCATCGGTTCAAAATCAGACTCGTTCTGATACCATTTAGTTGGGGTTTTATCAGGGCGACGCAGCTGAAGAAGCGCGATTTGGGCGAAATCGTAGTTTAAAATGTTTAAATTTACAAATAAATTATTCAATGTCCAATATTAATAATTCATTCATATTTCACATAAATATATTTATTTGATATCATATAATGACATAAATAATATAGAAACTCTGCGAAACTTTTACGAAAATATTTTTCCGTAAAATAACATAAAAAGCATTTTCGACTGAACCGATTGACCAATGCACATGGGGGCTGCCCAGGTCAGCCCCAAAAATATTTGGACAGTTAGTGGACTGCCCGAACAACGACCAGTTCACTGTTTTGGCAGCTGTTACCCGATAACGCCGTTTTTCATCGTTTTCGAGTAATTTCACTCTAAAATAATTTTCGATAACTACTTTTCTTGGGCAATTAAAATAAACTAATTTATTCTAATTACATAATACTCAAAACAGATTTTTATCACAAAAATTAGATTTTCTCATAATTACCATGAGACCCTAAACTTTGTATTTTGTTAATTTTAGTCCTCAAATTGTCAATATAATTTTGGATGATTCCAAATCAGTTCTAAAATATTTTCAACATTTCAAATACATTAAAATACAAATTGCAACAAAACCCCATAAAATCCAAAATTGCCGAGAGCACCTACAATTTTCAATTTTTGCATGTTAGTCCAAATTTGTTCAAAACAATATTTGATGATATCCAATCAACACCAAATTAAATGTACATCATATATACGTCATTATATAACACATATATGAAAAGCCCTAATTTTGATTTAGGTTAAGAACCCTAATTTCTTAAATTAGTCTAATTAACCAAAATTAACCAAATCTAACACTTTATTTAATCTCTAGAACAGCAAACAAGTCTCACCACTTTGAAACAACTCAAGAATAATTTTAGGTCATCAATGAGTGGCCTAACAACTCTAGAATGGCAACAAGATCATCAAATGATCAAAAGTGTGCATATACACCATTTATAAGCATACTTTGTTAAACACAAATGCATACATCTTTCATTCATGCTTCCAACCATCAAAACACAAACAAGAAAAGTAAAAAAAACTTAAGAACTGCACATATTATAGCCAAGATGTAACGATCCGGATTATTTTAGCATGTCTGCGTAAATTTTATTTCGCGCGTAGGGACGCGTCCGAACACGAGATCCATTTTCAGTAAAATATGAACATTTTTATGAAAATTAATTTTATTAATTTGAAGGGTAAAATTGTAAATCAGTACACTAGTAAAAATATACAAATCTAGATATTTCTAGAATAATTACACGTGATCTAGATATATACACACACCCCCTATTTAAGGTACACACACGTGTACAAAGGATACCCACACATTTTGAAAATACACAAGCGGACTCCGCACATACATGCATACTCCGCACACACACACGGTTCAAACATACAAGAGGCACGTCAGAAAAGAAAAAATAGAAGGAAGAAATCGAGAATGATAGAGAACAGAAGCCGAAAAGAGAGATAAGAGAAGAGGTGAGCAGAAAGGAAAACCGAGAGAGATAAGCAGAGAGGAAAAGAAGGAGGATGCCGAGAATCAGGGATTGGGAGAGAGCAGAGGAAGAAGAAGATGGAGGAATTCGAATTTGGGGGCTTGATTTTTGTTTATGGAGTCAATGGGTAAGTACACTATTGCTATAATTCCTTTGAGTATGATTAATTTTTTTTTACCATTTGGGTTTTGATTAAATCTCAAAAATTAGGTTAGATAATAAGATTAAAATGTATTAAAGTAATCTAAAGTTGGTAATTAATATGAAATCAGTAGAAATTTTTAAGATAAAGAGTTGGTCAAATTAGGGGAAATCGCCTATATCCCTAGAAATTTGGAGATTTCTTGAAACTAAGGTGTATATATAATAAATGGTTAACCTGGAAGAATTTTATAAATTGAACACATTATTTTGTAAGATGCTGGCAAGATGACTTGCATCTATGCCAGAAAATTGATGTTTCTTTAAATCAATTGCTTTTGTGATGTTCTTGTAAGTCAATGGCTTTCTCATTTGATATATCTGTAATTCTTCCATTGAGGTGGCCAATGATGATTTAATAATATTGCCTACATTGTCTGATTGATTGTTCAATGATTGTTTATTGAGGCCTACTGATAGAATTTTATGAATTGAACTAATTTTATTGAGGAAATAAAATTCTTAAATCTGTAAAATATTTTCTTTGGGTTAATATGTTACACTGTGTGGCTTAGATGTAAGGAATTGCCTACATTGTCAGAATGTTTTATGTGACTAAGAAGTAACGCATGGCTTAGCCTTTGTGGTAGCTTCTCTCTTTCTGATTGGTTGCATGTTTATGAAAATGGTATAAATTCTGTGATGTTGTTAAAATCCTTTCTGTTGGAAGTTCTTGCTGTTAAAACTTGGAGCATGAACATGATTTGTAATTGTTTGTACTATGAAGTATGGAGGGTGTAATTTTATAAATTCTTGACTAGAATTCTTTGAACAAAGAGTTTAGCTAATTTTTATTTTCAACAAACTCTTTTCTCACCTTGTTTTGGTTCTGATTATATATAGTTATCCATATGGACAATACATTTAACTTGCATACCGTTTCATGCATGATTCAGAATATCTTTGATTCCATCATTGATAAGAACCCAGTAAATATCCCAGAAAATGAGTAATTCAACTCTTTATTTTGGCTATTTTAAATATTTACTATTGCAGTATAGTCATGTATCTGATGTTTCTGTGAAATGTAATTGGAAGCTTTAATTAATTATTCAAGGATTATGGCTGCATTTACTTCCGCAGTTCTAATTAAACTTGCTTCAACTTCTTCTGCGTTTCATAGTTCAATTGCATATTTTGACTTGGGCTGACATTTTCTCTGTTGTTAAACCTATGCATATATATAATCAAATGACTCTATTATATACTCTGTATTGTTACAAACTAAATGAGATATGTGCGTAATGGTATGTGGATTGAGTTTGCATAGTATTGATAGATATAAGTGTGTACATAATATATTATGGAATCATTGAGATGTATGAGGTGTGTTCTGTAATAGTAAAGTCTATTGGTTTATGAATATAGTTTTTGAAGTTTATAAAGTATGTGTTTGTATATGAATGTGAATAAGTATTGCAAGTCAAGATATCTCGAGATATAAGAAGCTTTATGATGTTGATAGTCTGAATCATGAAATATTTTGAAATATGTTTTGATAACTTAGTATTTGGTTTCATGTTTTCAAAGTTATAATTTTGTTTACAAAGGATAAAGAAATTGTTTCCGCCACGGTGATTGATGTTTTACGTTTTTGACCCTCTGTGGTAATCGTTCATGTTTCATTCTGGATTGGCCATCATGGCGCTCGTTATGGGTCCAGACCATCAGAAAATGGCTGGCCTACTACCATATCGACATGGTATGTACACTGTTCAGTCTTTGCGCGTGACTGAGCAGTGGACGATCGATATGTATTTTGAAAACGATGCATTAAAGATTTATTTTTGATTTACATATATTTATGTTTGGGGGGAATGATTTCAACAGAATTGCATTTTTGTTTGATGCATTTCAATATTATTTTTAAACGATATGATGTTTTTATATGTTTCCGTCTCAGCAATCATTTTATGTTTTCTTGATGTGTTTCCGCTGAGATGATCGATCATTGTTATGTTTCCGCCCCGATGATCGGTGCATTCATTTATGTTTTTCACGAATCATCATATGTTTCCGTCGGGGTGATCGTTAGGGTCTAAGCCATCAGAAATGGTATGACCCAACCCTCTGTTGGTAGGGGATCGGTTCGTTCATTATCCGGTCTTGCGCGTAATTTGGGCATTGGACGCTCGTTTATATTTCGTCCAGTGAGTTATGCTGGATGATCTGTATGGTTTTATGATAATGAATTTTGAAACTGATTTTGTTTACAGAAAAATGATTTCCTAAATGCATTTTTGAAATAATTTTTGACAGATTTCAGACTACCAACATCATAAGAGCTTATAGGGTTATTTGTTACTTCTAGCTGTGTCTATATGTGTATTGGTCAATATAAAAGGTTATGTTCGTTATAAGAATATATAGGTACGTTTATAGCTAGATATAGATCTTATAGGTATAGTGATATTCATGCAGTTTATGAGATATGTATATAAGTCATACATTTTAAAAATCACTTGAGTTGTATGAAACTTACATTAATGCATGATAGCATTACTGCATTTATATGCATAAATGATTGATATTGTATAAATTGTATGATTACATAAAAGAAACCTTTTGTATATGGCAGTGAATGATAATATGATTTATATACACATATATACATGATTGATAATAGCGAGATGAATATTTGAAAGGTAGAATATTTTATAATTCCGATTTGATGATGTTTCAATGAAATAAAAGAAAGATAAGTATGATAAATAACCAAACTAGAGTAGCAAATAGTAGGTAGGTAGGTAGGTATTGAGATATCAGAGTGGCCCAGCGAAAATATAATAAGACTTGTCTTAGAGAATAAGGTTATAGATGTTGAATGTGTACATGAAACATGAATTAAAGTTTATGTATGAATATTTAGAAAGACTAGCAGCAAGTAATATGGAAGTAAAATGGATAAAAGTTATAAGGTTAAATCAGACTTTGTAAATATTTGCATGGTCACATTGACAGCCTACGTTAATATAAAAACAAGATTCAGAATTTGAGTGTGCATGACTCTCAAGGAATGAGCATAGTTACTTACTGAGTCTTATGACTCACTATCCAACAGTGTTTGAGTTTTGTAGGTTGGTAACCAGATCGGTCGACCACAGTCTTCAGAGCTTGAGGAACCGGATAGCAGTACTACAGTCAGCCAATCAACAGGTCTTGGGAGTATAAGTTGTATAAGAGTCAAGTTGTTTAAGAGTCAAGTTGTACAGAGTCTAAGTTTGTAAAAGTTTTTGTTTATTCGCATTTTCGGGATGAAGCCCAATTATATTTCTTCTTGAGTTCTTCATGTTATGTGTTTGGGCCCTATAGATTGCATTTCATTGTATGCATTTGAGTTTGTATATATGGGTGGTCTGGAGGTGCTGGACATTTATCCAGGTTGCATGACTTTTTGTAGAGGTCATGCCGAAATTTCGTCAGAGTCAGAGGGTTATGGAGGCAGGATTAGCCTGTCTCCTACCGGTAGCATCCTATCCTAGGCGGGATGTTACACAAATAAAAGGAACAAGTTTCTCTCTAATGGAAAGTTGGAAATACTTACTAAATTTCAAGCTTTCTTTGATTTGCTTATTCTTTCTTCTCTTTTTCTCTCAACTCTCTTTATTTGTGTTTTCTATTTTGGAGGCTTGAACTTGTGAAGCAAAATGAAAAATAAAACCCTTAAATACTTAGGGTATATGACCGAATTTTGTGGAAAAATAAAAATAAATTATTTTAATTTTTCCAAACAAATATATAAGAATATATTTTGCTTTTAACAATTAAAGAAGCAAAGATCATTTTGATAACCATTTTAATTAATGTAAAAGTCAAACTTATACACTTTAATCATTTCCTTTAATAAATATCACCTTAGATGTTTTATATTTTAATTATTTAATATTTAAATAATTAAATAATTATTAAATATAAATATCCAAATATATGTATTATATTTACTTTAAATAAATACTTACTAAAGGAAAAAGTTTCCATCAAAACACAAACAAGAAAGAGTAGAAAAACTTAAGAACTACACATATTATAGCCAAGAACAAAAGGAACAAGTTTCCCTCTTGGAAATACTTACTATATTTCAAACTTTCTTTGATTTGCTTCTTCTTTCTTCTCTCTTTTCCTCTCAACTCTCTTATTTGTGTTGTATATTTTGGAGGCTTGAAATTGTGAAGCAAAATAAAAAAAACAAAACCCTTAAATACTTAAGGTATATGGCCGAATTTAGTAGAAAAATAAAAATAAATTATTTTAATTTTTCCAAACAAATATATAAGAAGATATTTTACATTTTAACAATTAAAAAAGTAAAGATCATTTTGATAACCATTTCCATTAATGTAAAAGACAAACTTATACACTTTAATCATTTCCTTTAATAAATATCAACTTAGATATTTTATATTTTAATTACTTTAATTATTTAACAATTAAATAATTATTTAAATATAAATATCTAAACATATGTATTATATTTCTTTAAATAAATACTTACTAAAGGAACAAGTTTCCATCAAAACAAAAACAAGAAAGAGTAGAAAAACTTAAGAACTACACATATTATAGCCAAGAACAAAAGGAACAAGTTTCACTTTAATGGAAAGTTGAAAATACTTACTAAATTTCAAGCTTTCTTTGATTTGCTTATTCTTTCTTCTATTTTTCTCTCAACTTTTTTTAGTTGTGTTGTATATTTTGGAGGTTTGAACTTGTGAAGCAAAATGAAAAACAAAACCCTTAAATACTTAGGGTATATGGCCGAATTTTATGGAAAAATAAAAATAAATTATTTTAATTTTTCCAACCAAATATCTAAGAAGATATTTTGCATTTTAACAATTAAAGAAGCAAAGATCATTTTGATAACCATTTCAATTAATGTAAAAGTCAAACTTAAACACTTTAATCATTTCTTTTAATAAATATCAACTTAGATATTTTATATTTTAATTACTTTAATTATTTAACAATTAAATAATTAAATAATTATTTAAATATAAATATCCAAATATATGTATTATATTTACTTTAAATAATCCAAATACATATATTAATGATATATGTCAAATATCACAATTTGATATTTAATTAATGTGTATTTAATAAAATCAAATATTAAATACAAATACACATTAATTAGGAAATGACCAAAAGGCCCCATATGCATGTATATTTCATTTAACCGTTAAACAATTTATAAATAATCAGTATTATTAATAAAAGTTGCCCTAGTGCTCTACGAGTTTATTTCATTAGTGAGACTCTCTAAGTTCAGGCATATCCATCACGAAATCCAATTTCGTGTCCATAATTTACTCACCCGTAAATTATGACAACCACGGATAAACTCGCTGAACTATATAGGTCGAGGTCATCGCATACGTATAATCCATCCGTCATAGGTATTCAGATTATTCCAGAGATATAGAAATTAACGTCAAATCTCTATAGGTATAATTCCGTCGGTGATTCTAGTAGTAATTTTTTAAAAAAATACTTAGAACTCACTTGTACAGTGTACCACTGATCCATGGATTTAACGGATTGCTAATCCCATAATGAATATATATGCTTTGTACATAAAACTGACGAATCCTATCTTGATACACATAGGATATCATGAGCATGAGTCTACACCTAACGAACAGGCAGGGGTCCGATCTTAAAAGATCAGTGACGTGACTGTCATCTAAGTGTGGAGGATAACTCATATATCCACAATGGTATCTCAAGTCAAAGAATCATTATGCTACTCAACTCAAAAAGGTTCTGTAACATCCCGCCTAGGCCAGGATGCTACCGGCAGGAGACAGGCTAACCCTACCTCCATAAGCCTCTTGTTCTAATGAAATTTCGGCATGATGTATTCGTAACATCATGCAACCTGGCATATAGCCAGCTCCAAGATAATCAAATCAAACAACTCAACACATACTCAACCATCAACAAGGCCTCAGACCTGAACTCAAAGAACAAATGCAAGCATCTGGCCTCCGGTAGAACTCCAAATAAACTATGCTATTACATGATTTATACACATTAGATACAAGTACAAATACAAAGATAAGGGCCGTGAGGACCCATAACTCGACCCAGGACTCAACACTCTCTCGACTGCAATTGAGGCGATCCGCTGTCTTCAAAGTCTTCACCGAACTACTGCTATCGACCTGCAAAACTACAATTGAAAAGGTATGAGTCATAATGGCTCAGTAAGTAGCCATGCAGAATCCACAAAACCGATACAACCATAAGAACTTTATACATTGAATTACCATACTACTAGTTACTAATCTTCTTGTCGAAACACACATATACATATACTAACTTCTGATTACTACAGTCCATATAACTCTTCATTCTATACTTTACTAACTAGCAACTAAGATCCATTACACTTATACTGTGCTACTCTGATTCTTTCTTAACCTTTCTGTATACTCTGAGCTAGTCAAAAAATTAGACAATTATAATAACTTTCTTTCTAAATAATCATACGGCTCATACTCATCATTAACATATATATCTTTGAATAAAAACCATGCTACAATGTATTAGTACTTTACAAATGCTGACTCTATATACATATGCTATACTCAGATATCAAATCACAAATATATAGATATATATGTGATCACACTATCACGCTTTAATGTCAACTATATACATTTCAGATGAATTGCTAGCATATATAATTTACATACATGTCATGCATACTATATAAAACCTTTAACATGTTATGCTTTTTAGAATAATACTTTTGGAAATTCTTTCTGAAATACTATTATCTCAAGTTTTTTTTTTTTTTTTTTTTTTTTTTTTTTTTTTTTTTTTTTTTTTCCTGTAAACTCCGTTTCTAAAACTTCATCTTTCTAGAAAACTGCATTTAAAATAACGGTTTATGAAAACTCTTATTTAAGATCTGATTTCCGAAGTTTAAATCTTGAAAATCTGAAAATTATATACTGAAGATCTGAAAAACTAAAAACTGAAAATACTTGATGCCCAGGACAATAGCTCAACTGCGGCATCTCTGAAAACTGTTTCTAAACTCTGTTTCTAAAAACCGTATGTTGAAATCTGGTTTCTAAAATCGAGGCACTGAAAATCGGAAAACTATGTACTGAAAATCTAGAACTTGAAAACTACATTACGTCCAGGAAAACGACTCAACTGGACGTCACTCAACACCCAGGAAAATGACTCAACTGGGTGCCTCTGAAACTGGTGGTGCCCTATGCCAGGAAAACGACTCGACTGACGTAGAATTCTAAGTCTAGGAAAATGACTCAACTGGACATAGCCACCTCTAGAGTCCAGGTACACGAACATAAGCCGTCGTCCTGACTCTCACATGTGCACATGTCTCTAATGCCTTCAATTCCAACTGTACCTTAAGTTACATACTGGGGTGAGATTTTACCTCATGCCCCGAAAATCTCGAAAAACTGCTGATAAACTTTTTAAAACATAATCAAAACTCAAAACTGTAGGAAACTTTTCTAAAATACTTTTCTTTCAAAAACGTCTACGACTTTTCTTTAAAACACTTTAAGTTTCAAAATGCGGTTAACTGCAACTCAATCTCTAAAAGTCTTGACACACACACACACATAAGCACATGCATATATGCATTTCTCTACTCTAGTCATAACTTCATCTATAATGACCTTACGTTCATACATGTCTATATATATCCATACATGCACACATCAAACCATAATAACTTAGCTTACTCTATAACTTACCCTGTTGGTGACTCACAATTAATAAATTGCATACTTTATATTCATACACATACCTTCGAAACTTTACTACTATAGCAAACATCAAACATATATGAGTTCCAAAGTCTTAGTTCTTGAACTGCTTTGCCATTTTCTAATTATCAACTCGTGCTCAAGAATCTCAAATCATAATCTTTTATATGTTCTCATGTTATGCGTATACTACTCATTTATGCTTTTCATCACTTATTATATACTTGTATCTATACTCATGTTGCTAATACTCTTCTATATGCATGAATTACAAACTTTCCTTCATGACACTAGTTCATATATGTTAATCTCGTTGATAACTATAATCTCATTCCCTAGGGTGTAGTTTCTACATCCCCCATAACCAAGTCTTATTAAATTATATTTATGACCTTGTTTATGTGTTATTATCTAAATATACTTACATATGTGTCTCTATACTCGGCATGCTGTTTGGGGTTCTTAAGGGGGAATATCGGTAACGCAGCGGAAGCGGTGGAAAATCAAATTTTCCGATTTCAAAATTTTTTCTCGGATTAATTAATAAACAAATATTATTTAATTATCCAATAATCAAATTATGAAATAAAATTCAAATGAATCATATTCAAGTGAATTTACCGAATTGCCCTTACACTTGGTATTTAGTCCATTTTAGTCCGAAATTGATCTAATCAATTTTGAATGATTCTAAATCATTTCTAAGATGAACTTAGCATGCTCAAAACATCAAAACATCAAAACACCAAAACAATCAAAATCCCCAAATATTAGTGACTTGGCCGAATGCTCCAACAATGGTGTCATTTTGTGCACTTTGTCATTTCATGCATCAAAATACATCAAGATGTAATCCAATGAACATGAAACTTTATATGCATCATATACACATCCAAATGCACAACATATATGAAAAGCCCCAAATTTGGAATTGGTCATGAACCCTAATTTTTCAATTTCATCAAATTGGACAAATTAGACCAAATTGGTTAAATCAATTACTTTAATCATGTTTCTTCCATCCAATCAAACTCTCAACACAATGAAACAACTCAAGATAAAATCTAGGTCATCTAAGAGTGGGTCGACAACTCTAGATTAGCAACAAGGTTTCCAAAACCATAAAAGAACACTTATTACTACAATAGCCATAAGCTTCCTTCATCATACATGCTCTACACTTTCACCAAAACTTCCATCATCAAAAACACAAAGAATAAAGAAAGAAAAAACCTAAGAACATCATATGTTAAAGCCTAGATCCTAAGGAACATTTCCTTTCTAATAGCAAGTTGGAAAAACTTACTAAAATCCAAGCTTTCTTTGGTTTCTTCGTTCTTTCTCACAAGCTTCCTTTGGTTTCCATTAATGGAGTTTTCTTTTAAAGTGTATTAGGTTATCATTTCAAATGAAATGAAATCAATATATATTTGCCCAAAAAAAAGCCTTGGCCGAAAATGGCCAAGTATATACCAAATTATTAATTTCAATTTCATTCCATTTTAATTTGATCAAGTTGATTAAATATCTAAAAACCACTTTATTAGATATTTATCACTTGGTCAACAAAGGCAACTAAGCCTTAAAAACAAATATCTAAATCTTAAGATATTTATATTTTAATTAATTGAATCATTTAATAATTAATTAATTAATTAATTAATTAATTAAATACAAATATATTAAATATATGTATTATATTTACATTAAATATTAAATACATATATACATTTATGATATTAGTCAAATATCTCAATTTGACTATTAATTAATGTGTATTAAATTAATCAAGTATTAAATGTAAATACACAATAATTAAGGAAATGACTATCGGGTCTCAAAAACATGTATTTTGCGTTAATCTTTAAACGACTTTATATAATAATCAATATTATTTATATGTGTTGCTCTAGTGCTCTATGAGTATATTTCATTATTGAGACTCTCTAGATTCAGGCATATCCGTCACGAAATCCAATTTTCGTGTCCATAATTATCCACCCGTAAATTATGACGATCACGGATAATCTGGCTGAATCATACAGGTCGAGGTCATTGCATACGTATAATCTCTCCGTCATAGGTATCCGGATAATCCCAGAGAGATATAGATGTAAACGTCAAATCTCTATAGGTATTATCCCGTCGACGTATTTATTAGCAATCTCTAAATAACATTCGGAACTTACTTCCGAAGTTTACTGTGGCCACAGATTTAATAGACTGCTAATTATATATGGACTACCTATGCTCTGTACACAGAACTGACGGATCCTATCTTGACACACACAGGATATCTTGAGGATCGGTCCACACCCAATGAATAGGCGGAGGTCTGATCTTAATAGATCGGTGACGTGACTGCCATCTAAGTGTGGAGGATGTCTCATACATCCACAGTGGTGTCCCAAGTCGAAGGACCACTATTCTACTCAACCCGAGAAGATTCTTATTGACGTTGGTGTACCATCCATTAAGAATCTTCGGTGAGCCGTTCAGTGTTTATCCACTATAAACACCTACACGTCTATACGAGTCTCCCCAGACTCATGGTTCATTGGGATAAACCATCGGACCTAGTCTCGATATACGACATGTACTGGTCTTAACAGATTTGACTAACCGACCCGTGTTAGTGAATCTTGACCAGGAACTTTATTTGATAATACATTTAGCAGTTAACACTTCCCAATGTCAATTACAAACTAACTTTGTAACTGTGTACTGCATTATATATTATCGGCCTTTGTCTAATATATACATATCACTAAACCATATTTAGTTTCAATCTAATGGTAATTAGATCGAATACGTATATAAAAACAAGAGGTGCAACCACAAATAAGTAATATTATGGAATAAGGGGATGTTCGTATTCATGAATCAGACATAAATACGGTGCGGATTGGCGCTCTGAGCACCAACCCCAACACATGCTCACACTCATTTCTTACTCATGCCTCTGCTTATAATCGCTTATCCTTATCTATATGGGTATCTAATTTCATCTGTTTCTTTCTTCCACACTCATCATATATATAAATATATATAGATATATATATGAGATATAGTAGTATATATATATATTATATATATATATATATATATATATATATATATATATGTCTCATGCATATACTATACACAACTTTACTACATAGCTAATTTTGAACATTACTAAATCCTTTAAGTATTCAAAGCATGAATTACTTACCTGGCTAAGCGAGTGCCGCGATCCGAGTCCGGTCTGCCAAAACAAATCACAACATCAGTCAGAACCGCTATTTGCGGAACTTTCTACTCATCTACAATAAACTACAGACTTCCTCGGAATACTCAAATCCTCAGCGACTCTGCGGTTTAAGCTTCATTACTCTAACATGTCTTTCTATAGTATTCTGAACTGACTAGATACCTCAGATTCTCATTTTGCGTGTTTGCGGCAAAATTTGAGGAAAAGTTTCTGCAAACGCTACGGAAGGGTCTCGAACCCTCCGAACTACCCCGGAATCGCTCAATTACCCTCACAATACTATATTTACATCATAACAATATTTACGATCATATACACTCAATTGCGCGAGAAACTCCGTTTTACCGGAATCTCGCTAAATCTACCGGATCGATTATATCTCGTCCGATTCTCCCCGGATTCTACCACATTTATCGATTTAACATATGAAAACATATCCAATTCATGTCATGCAAATTCGCTACACTACGAAACTATCAGAAACATTCAAATATAAATCGATACACTTTGAAATATGAAATTTTGAACGGAAAGTCATACCGAAATTCTGAGGCCGTATTCAGACTCCCAACGGCCATACGAATTGTTAGCCCTCGTTCATAGTGACGTTTGTGGGCCCATGTCTAGCCAGGCTAGAGGTGGATTCGAATACTTCGTAACCTTTACGGATGATGCATCGCGTTATGGTTATGTGTATCTTATGAGACACAAGTCGGAAACTTTTGAGAAATTCAAAGAGTTTCGACACGAAGTTGAGAAACAGACCGGCAAGAGTATAAAGACATTACGGTCGGACCGTGGTGGCGAATACTTGAGCAATGAGTTCCTAGATTACTTGAAAGAATATGATATTCTTTCACAATGGACTCCTCCTGGAACACCGCAATTAAACGGTGTATCCGAACGGAGAAACCGAACTCTATTGGACATGGTAAGGTCTAAGATGAGTCGCACTGAGCTACCTATTTCCTTATGGGGATATACATTAAACAGTTCAGTTCTTATTTTGAATAAGGTTCCGTCAAAATCTGTACAACAGACACCATATGAGATATGGACAGGAAAGAAACCGGGTTTCTCATTCCTAAAGATTTGGGGATGCTGGGCATACGTCAAACATTTGGAAGGTACCAAACTTGAGCCCAAATCAGATAAATGCCTATTCGTAGGATATCCTAGGGAAACCAAAGTATATTACTTCTATCACCCACGAGAGAACAAAGTATTTGTTGCTCTACATGTGGTTTTCCTTGAGAAGGAATTCCTAAATACAGTGGTAAGTGGGAGGAAAGTAGAACTCGATGAAAATCGGAGTGAAACTGTTCCAGGCAAAGAATCCTCAACGGAATAAGAATAGTTCATCCGGGATGAGACTGTACCACAATCTTTTATTACACAAGGACCGGGTAGGTCGGAGAGAGTCAGGAACCAACCTGAGAGGTATGGGTTTCTGATCTCGCCTCATGTAGATATTAATCTCATTGAGGAAGACGAACCGGCTACGTATGAGGAAGCGATACAAGATATCGATTCTGCTTTATGGCAAGAAGCCATGAAGTCCGAAATAGATTCCATGTACACCAACCAAGTTTGGACACTGGTTGATGCACCAGAAGGCGTAAAGCCTATTGGATGCAAATGGATCTTCAAGAAGAAGACTGACATGGAAGGCAACATACAAACGTACAAAGCTAGGCTTGTAGCGAAGGGGTATCGTCAACGACATGATGTCGATTTCGATGAAACTTTCTCACCCGTTGCCATGATTAAATCCATTCGAATAATGCTTGCTATTGCTGCATATTTCGATTACGAAATATAGCAGATGGACGTTAAAACCGCTTTCCTTAACGGAAACCTTTTGGAGGATGTTTATATGCAACAGCCTGATGGTTTTATCGTGCCTAGACTTGCAAACAAGGTTTGTAAGTTAAATCGGTCCATTTATGGACTTAAGCAAGCATCGCGGTCATGGAACCAACGTTTTGATGAGATCATAAAAGAATATGATTTCATTCAAAACGAGGATGATCCTTGTGTATATAAGAAGGTTAGTGGGAGCGCACTGACATTCACTGTCCTTTATGTTGCCGATGTATTGCTTATGGGCAATGACATTCCCATGTTAACATCGGTGAAAGCTTGGCTTTCATTAAAATTCTCCATGAAAGATCTGGGAGAAGCAGCCTTTATTCTAGGAATAAAGATCTACATGGATAGATCCAGAAAGCTGCTTGGACTCTCCCAGAGCACGTACATTGACAAAGTGTTGAAAAGATTCAACATGGATCAGTCCAAGAGGGGATTGTTACCAGTGTCACATGGCATCTCTCTATCTAAGGACATGGTCCTAAAACTCAAGATGAGAGAAACAGCATGAGTCGGATACCATTCACCTCGGCAGTAGGATCGATCATGTATGCCATGATATGTACACGACCTGATGTCTCGTATGCTTTGAGCATGTGTAGTCGCTATCAGGCCGATCCAAGTGATGGTCACTGAATGGCAGTTAAGAACATCCTTAAGTATCTTACACGAACTAAGGATGCTTTCTTAATTTATGGAGATGGAGAACTTGAGGTAACTGGGTATACCGATGCAAGTTTCCAAACCGATAAAGATGACTTTAAGTCGCAATCCGGGTACATATTTTGTTTGAACAACGGAACAGTAAGCTGGAAATCTTCCAAGCAAGAGACTGTTGCCGATTCAACTGAAGGGGTTTTAATACGGGTGAATCCGGTAACGCAGCGGAAGCGGCGAAAATCGTATTTTCGGATTTCAAAACTTTTTCTTGGATTAAATAAATAAACACATTTATTTAATTACCCAATAATCAAATAATGAAATAAAATTTCAAATGAATCAAATTCAAGTGAAATTACCAAATTACCCTTATATGGTATTTTGTCCGTTTTAGTCCGAAATTGATCCAATCAATTTTGAATGATTCTAAATCATTTCTAGGATGAATTTATCATGCTCAAAACATCAAAACACCATAGGACACAAAAAAAACCCAAAATTCCCTCACAATGCCGTGAGCTCCATTTGGGGGCATATTGACCATTTGGTCATTTCATGTCTCAAAACTCATCTTAATGAAATCCAATCAACATGAAACTTTGCATGCATCTCATACACACCCAAATACTCAACATATCTCAAAAGCCCCAAATTTGGAATTGGTTATAAACCCTAATTTTTCAATTTCTACAAATTGGACAAATTAGGCCATTTACATTAAATCAAATGTTTCAATCATCAATCTTTCATCTAATTCAAGTCTCAACACAATGAAACAACTCAAGATCAAATCTAGGTCATTTAAGAGTGGGTCAACAACTCTAGAATAGCAACATGGTTTCATAAACCTTAAAAGATTACATATAACTACAATAGTCATATCCTTTCTTCATTATACATGCTTTACAATTTCACCAAAGTTTTCCATCAAAAAAAACCACAAAGAACAAAGAAAGAAATAACCTTAGGATATCAAATATGAAAGCCTAGATCCTAAGGAACAATTTCCCTACTAATAGTAAGTTGGAGAAAACTTACTAAAATCAAGCTTTCTTGGATTTTTCTTTCTTTCTCAAAGTTCTTCAAGCTTTCTTCAATGGAGTTTTACTTTTGTGAAATGTGTATTAGGTTAAAAATGAAATGAAAAGCAAATGAAACAATATATACTTGTCAAATTAAAGGCTTGGCCGAAATTCAACAAAAACATATACCAAATTTTTCATTTCAATTTCATTTCAAATGCATTTGGTTAAAGTAATTAAATATCTAAATATGCTTTATAGATATTTATCTACTTTAATTAATGCAACTTTAATCATTACAAATTAAATATCTAAATATAAGATATTTATATTTTAATTATATTAATCATTAACAATTAAATAATTAATAATTAATTAAATACAAATATCTCAAATATATGTATTATATTTACATTAATATTAAATACATATATTCATTTATGATATAAGTCAAATATCTCAATTTGACATTTAATTAATGTGTATTTAAAATAATCAAGTATTAAATGTAAATACACAATAATCTTGTAAATGACTATCAGGTCTCTACACGTGTATTTTGCGTTAACCTTTAAACGACTTTATAAACAATCAGTATTGTTTATTAATATGCTCTAGTGCTCTACGAGTTTATTTCATTATTGAGACTCTCTAGATTCAGGCGTATCTGTCACGAAATCAAATTCGTGTCCATAATTTATCCACCCATAAATTATGACGATCACGGATAAACTGGCTGAATCATACAGGTCGAGGTCATGGCAAATGTTTAATTCCTCCGTCACAGGTATCCGGATTTATCCCAGAGATATAGATGTAAACGTCAAATCTCTATGGGGATTATCCAGTCGACTATTCTATTAGCAATTCTCATAAGAATGTTTAGAACTAGCTTCTAAACTTTACCAGGGCCCATGGATTTATCTTATTGCTAATTGTATGGACTACCTATGCTCTGGTACACAGAACTGACGGATCCTATCTTGACACACATAGGACATACTGAGGATCTATCTACACCCAACGAACAGACGGAGGTCTGATCTAAATAGATCGGTGACGTGACTGCCATCTAAGTGTAGAGGATGTCTCATGTGCCCACTATGGCATCTCAAGTCTAAGAATCACAAGTGCTACTCAACCCAAGAAGATTCTTATTGACGCTGGTGTACCATCCATTAAGAATCTTCGGTGAGTCGTTCAGTGTTTATCCGCTATAAACACCTACAGGTCTATACCAGTCTCCAAGACTTATGGTTCATTGAGAAACCATTGGAATCATATATTCCAGTATACGACTTATACCGGTCTCAACGGGTTTACTTTGCTGACCAAGCAGTGTAAACCTTGACCAGGAACTGTCTGAGAATGACAACGTCATGATACATGTCAATGTCCGTTGCGACGCTTTTGCAACTGTATCATGACTAATCATTCTAAGGTCATTACGTCTTTACCATATTATAAGATTCATTATATTAAAGAAACTGCATATATTATTCATAATAATATTGTTTTACAGAAGTATTTACAAGGAAATACAACCGGGAATTGGCGCTGTGAGCACCAACCCCAACAAAAACTCCCACTTGCTCTAGTGCCAATAACGATTGTATCTAATACCCATCGACTCCACGTGTTTATCAAACAACTTCGGAGGTATGGCCTTCGTCAGCGGGTCTGCTACATTGTCTTCACTCGGTACCTTGCACACGATAATATCCCCTCAAGACACAATCTCTCGAATGATGTGGTACTTGCGTTCCACATGCTTCGACTTCTGATGCGCCCTTGGTTCCT